>APFE030527495.1:633-25652 GCA_000404065.3 Pinus taeda
ATACCAAGGAAGCGAATATCTTGGTCCGCCCTTTGCCCTTGATGTCAAAGGGGGAGAGTGACTTGGTGTGGTGGTTGCCATCAAGTCCAAAGGGGGAGATTGTTGGCATTATGTTTCAAGTGTTGTCCTTGATGGCAACTCACTCAGAGGTTGGTACAGGTGATGGCAACTTAATCAGAGGACAGATCTCAGTAAAGCAGGACAAGAAAGAGATATACGCAGGTTCATCAAAGAGAACCCGCGTATACACGCAGGTTTGCTTCAGTAAAAGCGCGTATATGTGGAAAACCTATCTTTGGTCCGTGGCGGTTATTCCTTGGAAGTTGTGCCTATGGTTTTGGACCATGGCGTCTCGACGAACGTGTTGATCCCTAGTTTCGAAGTTGATGGTATTGGTTGTTATGGTTTTGGACCATGGTATTGAGCAAGGCCTAAGGCTATATAAGGAGAAGATCATTAGGCCAAGAGATGTGAAAAGAGTGAGCATTGGGTGTCTGACGAAGTGAGAGGATCTGGTATTGCTGGTTGTCTGTTCGGGAAGTTTGGCAAGGGTCGGATCTGACAGCGGAGGCATAAGTAATCATTTCTAGATATGTACGCGGGTTTCCTTTGGAGAAAGTGCGTATACACGCGGTTTCGGTACAATGTAGTAGCGTATGCATAATAAGGTTTGATATCTCAGGTTGCTGCTGATTCTGGTGGTTGTTGCAGAGTTCTGGTCTCTGGTTTGGGTTCTGTGTTCTTAATGACAGGGTTTCAGTGATTCAGTATTGGGTCGTTTAATGAATTATGATGCAAGTTTAAGTGATGATTGTATTGCAGTAATGTTTGTTTTGTACTCTTGGATCCAGTCTGAAAATTGATGAAACGTGGTCCCTGAAGATTGTAGGGTCAGCACCTACGTACTAGTAAATGGATCAGCTAGTACAAGAGCTGAGGGGGTTGTAGCTCCCTTCCAGAAGTAGTAGGAAAACGAGAGAGGGTTGTAGCCCTCTGCAGGTTGTAGCCTGCATACTGGTAAAGGACTGCACCAGTATATTGTAAAAGAAGTTTCTCATTAAAGAAGAAAGAAACGAATTGCAGCAGGTGGTTTTCACCCACATTGGGTTTCCACCTTATATCATGGTGTTCATGTGTGCTCTTTATGTGTGATGATCTGTTCTGTTTACTGCACTTGATTACTGTTAATATGGTTAATAATGTTCTGATGCATTTACTGAAGATAAGTTAACTGAATTATAAGATCTCTGGTTATACGCTAGTTGCTTTAGACACAGTCGCGTGTATACGTTGGTTCACTTCATTGAAGTAGTAGCGTATATGAATCTGAGTATGAAATTGAAAAGTTTTATCTGATCTGATAATACTGATTCACCCCCCCTCTCAGTATTATTTCCAACAAATACTAGACTCAAGATGACCCTCTTGCTAAAAAATTGCATTGTCTCTTAGTGTTCTTACTTTTTGATTTCGGTCCATGATCACCATTGGGAGTAGAAGCTAGACGAGATGGTTTGGAATGTTTGTTTTTCCAACTATTGTGAGGATGTTAGTTGTTTATATGTTTGGATCTATCATTTTGTAGGGACGCTAGGATTTTGTATACGTACTTACAGAGTTGATCACTCCCAGATGCAAAAATTTGTCTTTCTCTTTAATCAAAGAATCACAAAATTATTCAAGAGGCAGTGGTGAGTAAGCATCCTCTAAAGCTTCTTTAGTAGAGTGAAAAGTAATTGCTAAAATAAAATATGCACTACTAAGCCTAATGAAAATAACATATACATACTTAGCATCATTATTTTTTATTTTATAGTCTTCCAGTAAAAGTTTGAGTGTTTTGAACTTAGCTAGATAATATTCAATACAAGAGAAATGACCATAATTTAAAGAAACCAATTAGTTTTCAAGCTGGTGGGAACAAATCTGGTGGGAACTAGAGATGGAAATTTCAATTAATCCATGTTCTTCATCATTTTTATTATACCATGACTTTTTTTGAGGCATTATTAGGGGTATCTTTTTTCCAAGGTAATTATGTAAAGTCATTTACATCATAGTACATTCTCCATACCAGATTTTCATGAGAAATTATTTGAACTTATAAGAAAAATATCACTTAGAGTAGCTATTATAAGATATTTAAGTAATATGGTTTAATTAACTATTTGGACAAAAATCTTGTGAAGAAATAGGGAATTTAAAAAATATGACACTAAAATTAGACCTCAAATGTTAAAATTGTGCATTTTTTAATAAATGCACAAAAAATTAACTAAAGTGGATTGCGCACATTGTGATAAATTTACATTAAGATTGATTTTTTTTTTTAAAGCTCACTTTTACAAATAAGATACTTTAACATGTAGTCATTTACTTTTTTTTAAATAAGTGAGAATCACTTTTACAATAAAATTATTTTATAATTAAAATATATATGCAAAAAATAGCTTGAAAAAATAAAAACATTAAGCTTATTTTATAGTGGTTAACTTTTATAATTTGTGTGAAATACACTTAATAATAAAGTTATCTTATAACTTAAAGTTTCATGCCCTCTTGTCAAAAAGTAGTTTAATGAAAATAAAGATTTTAAATTATGTTTTTTGTTGTTGTTGTTTGTTTTTTTTTTTTTTTTTTTTTTATGTTTTTTTTTTTAATATAAAGTAACTTTCAATTGAGATAACTCATGCAAAATCTATATTAAATTTTTTGAAAGAGGTGATTTTTTTTAACGTTTGAAGTGTGCGTTTACCCTAGAAACTCTTATGTTTATCCAAAGTTTAACAATATCATAGTTAGATCTTAGTTAGTTTAGTTATATGCCAGTTTTCTCTTTGTTCATGATTTGTTGAGAATGCATAATGCATGTAGCAAAATAAAGTACAAAAAAATAAAATACTTTTGTCTTCGTTTTTGGTTTGTTGAGATTGCACAAATTACATAACAAAGGAAAAACACACACATATATATATATATAGAAAAGGATGGCAAAACAAAAATATGAATGAGAAAGTCTAAAATATTAACACGGTGTTGACAAAATTAAAAATCATAATGAATTTTATACTTTTGGATCTAAGAAAAATAGTTGTATCTTGGGAAAGCATAAACTCTTTCAAGTGAAACAAATAGTGTTTCTTTCTAAAATCAATATTTTAATGTAATGGAACAACTTGCTTAACCCCAAAAGACACACAAATAATAAAACCCATAATCTTTTTGATATATATAATAACACAAATTTAAAATTATGATAAACAACAAGAATGCACATTCATATGAACTCTATTACCATATTACCATATTGTATAAAACAAGATATTTCAAGTAAATTGAACACTTTAAGAAATTGCTTATTCAAATAAATAAAAAATAAACAAACTAATTCCAACATAGCCATTTAAACACATTAAGAAATTGCTTATTCAAACAAATAAAAAAATCAATAAACAATTATAGTATGTGATTAAAACATTTAAAGAAACAATATGTTAATAAAAAACAATTATATAAAAAATTCAAAAAATTAAAAATTTACATTTTAAAATAAAAATATAAATCAATTAAAAAAACCACATTTAAATTGAAAAATATTATAAATATAAAATTACATAATCACAAATTTATTTAAAAAAAATATACTATATCTAAAACATATTAAACCAAATACAAATACAATATTAAACTAAATACAAATACAGATACAAATTTATATATAGTTACTAAATTAAAAAAATCAATATAAACACAATTGATATTAAATTAGAGTAACTCGTTTTTGCAGAAAATAATGTCTAACTTCATTGTGAACCTTCTTTGAGGTTCTAGAACATTATTAGCTTATGGACATTGTTATCTCATGGACATTATTATCTTATTATCCTATCTAGAACATTGTGAACGTTTTTTTGGTATCGTTATGATCTTAAACGATATTTTTTAAAGGCATAATGTGATGAAACATTAAAATATATCAATCTTATTTTAGTAGATATGTAAAGAAGGAGGTAAAAAATGCGATTATATATATATATATATATATATATTGGTGGACATCTAATTTTCAATGGGTTAGTGTGAAAGTCAAATAGACAAAAGGAGTCCAAGAGACTCTGGGATATGAAACCCAATGGTCACAACATGTACTATAAATGTAAATTATTTGTTAATAAAAATATACTCTCATGTTTTATCTTTCATATTTTATTGTTGCCCATGTGTGTTTAACATGGTATCAGAGCGGGCGAATTTTGGCCCTGCTCATATTTGAGTCACTGTTTTTTTGTGGCCTTTTGTTGTGTTTCTTTCACCAGACCTATGCATTGACCATTAATGTTATGTGGGTCGTGAACTCTCGATGCAGTGATATTGCTGGTTGATTAATTCATGCGCTGGTGTTGAAGCTTTACTCAGAATAGAGCATTGAAATAGTGGTACACATTTTAAAGTTCATAGGCCTGCTCCTAATCAAAACTCTATATACGTGTTGGTCTAAATATTTATATATGATTGAATTCGTTGTATATATTTGTGCTGGCATATGCATAATTTTTGGTATGTTGAATGAATACCACAATGTGGTGTATGTAAAGCATTGAAATAGTGTGAGGCAGATGCGTTGGTCTTATTGAGCCAGATGCGTTGGTCCATATTTAAATATGCAGCGTATGCCTTGGACTGTGGAATGTGGTTATAAATATGACCTCTGCTATGCGTTGAAGGCCATGCAAAAACGTTGAGAGTTAAAAGTCCTGGCGCATTGGCTCATTTCTATTCAAGCTACCTATTTTGACCATTAATGTTATGTGCATTGTGAAGTCTGGGTGCAATCATATTGCTCATTGATTCATGTGTTGGCGTTGAGATTGAAGTCTGAGCATAGTTCATGGCATTTGAATGCATATATCTCCATGTGTCTCTGTATGCTGGTCAAAGGAATTCAAAACGTTTTGAACGTCCCTGTGCCTGGTGATCTCCATGTGTGTCAGTGATATGAAAAAAAAAAAACGTAGTCGGTTGTTGCAGTTGTATTCTGTGTTGAAGAAAGACCAATTTTAGCCATTATCCTACCATCCCTGACATTCCTGACCTTTGAAATCCGCAGGTCTTTATTTTTGGTCTCTGACTCATTGTTCGTACGTTGAACTGCCATACCAGAGTCCGCTTTCCTGTCTGACATGCTGTGTGCTGAACACTACTCATAACATTACCACACTACTCATTACAATATAACGCTGGCCTGACATGCGTTGAACTATCCTGATACTGCTCCTGCTTTCCCAACGGTGGAAACTGAATTCGCGTTAGGGTTTGTTTTTTGTATTCCTTTCGCAACTCATCTAAGAATACAATGAAAGCACTGGGAGGCCTTTTCTAGTTTCGAGTTTTGGTGCTCCTCATTGTTCTCTATCCCTCTCTGAGAACTTGCGGCCATTAATTATCTGTAAGCGTGTCTATGCATGCGTGGAGAACGAATGTCGCTCGTCAAGGTTGAATATATTCGTTGTTTAATTCCTGGTTGGTGCATTTACATTGTATGTTTATTGGAGAACTCGGATTGGCCGCTCAACATGGTTTCAGTGCGGTTTTGCTGAAGATGTATCGACTGTCTTTTCAATTTCAGTGTGGTTTTGCTAAAGATGTATCGACTGTCTTTTGAATTTCAGTGTGGTTTTGTTGAAGATGTATCGACTGTCTTTTGAGTTTTAGTGCGGTTTTGTTGAAGATGTATCAACAAAGACTGTCTTTCATTGACATTTCAAAACGGAAGGGGTTGGTGCTGGTGGCCAGAGGAACAGTCTAATCGAGGAGTTAATCAAGGTAGCAGAAGGCGTTCCACTCAACAACCAGATTGAATCCCTTTCCCAGATTGTAGATAGGGGAACAAATTTCTAATATCAAGAAGGTAGAACCACATTGAATATCAGTCCCAGAAGATGGACGAAATCTACTTTTGATTGTGGGCGCAAACATTCCTTATAGAATATTTCTCTAAAGAGGCTGAGCTTATGTTAAATTGGTCGAGTTCTGAGATGTCAACAACACTCGGAGACCAAGTTCGGACTACCACTGGAGATTGAATTTTTGAACATGTCTGAATGGACAGGCCATTCTTCAAGTACGTAAATTCCAGAATTTAATCTTTGAAGCAACGCTTCCAAATTCTGTTCGTGCTGGACATATCAAACCTTGAAGGCCAACTTAGCTTCTGGACCAATTTCATATTGCTTCCCTAGTCATCTTTCTCTGCTAGATAAGAGGGACACATTGTTTCCAGCATAGCATTCAGCACTGTCAGCAAGTTTATAAAGATCATTTTTGTCTTCTCTATTAAAATAAAAAAATAAAAAAATAAAAAATTGGAGCGAATCCTAGCCTATATAGCAGCGATTTGCAAAAAATCATTTAAATTTTGGTAAAGGAATCTACACAGGGAAAAGACACGAGCTATCACTATAGCTATAGTTGCTCCAAGTTTCCAGTCCTTCATTGCTACAAGAATTCATCTATAGGCTTGGAATCGCTGGTAACTTTGGGCAAATTGATCAAGATCCCAAGTTGACGAAAAGAGGACATTGTTTGTCCGTAGTTCATTTGGAGTCAAGGGGATTATTGATAAAGGGACGTGGACTTGTCCTATAGCGAATCATGAACTAGTTGCAGAGTGGCACCTCTGGTAGCAGCGTACATCATTACAAATATCTTCATGCAATTATTACATAAAGTTGAAGTGGACTATTGTTTTCATGCAAATATGGTATCTTAAATATTGAAGTGGACTATTGTTTTCTTTGAAGAAAGTGGCAAGATCAGAGAATATTGATTCGTACCCTAGTCAAAGCATATGAGAATTCAAATCCTGTCCATGACATGGTGTTATAATTGTTGAAGTTTGGTTAGACATCATTTCTGATTCAAAAGGGAAGGAGTATTTGAAGGATCCAAGCAAGTTTGCAGTTGCTGCTGTCCCAGTTGTGGTATTAAAACTCATTATAGTCTCTGTCTACACATATATACATTGATTCCTTGATTCATTTGCTGCACATTTATAAAGGATATTGCTGTGTACCGTGAGTGGGTATTACTTTTCTGAACTGAGTAGTAGTTGTGATCAGTTTTTAAGGTGTAAATAAAACATTGGAAAAGAAAAAAAAATGGCCAGAATCAGTGAAGTATTAGAGTTCCTTAAAACTCTGATATTGTCTACTACTCATGATACATTAAGAGTCAGCAAAGTTTCTTTCATAGACATTCAAGTCTGTCTACAAAATGCACAAGAGAAAATTGATTTTTTGCAGCTCAAATCTCAACTACAACAAGAAGAATTAAAACAGAGGAATCATCATTCTGAACCTGTTTCTGTTCAGAACAATGAAACATACTCCCATAAACAACAAATCAATATTATTGAAGTTCATTCAGATCCAGTGCCCAATAAAGAAACAATTGTACATGCAGATGTAGAAACTCAGTCTGCACTTCCCAAGCCCATCATCAGACCTTGGGAACAACTTGTCCACAACAAGCGCAAAACTGGTCTTGGATATGAAAAGGACTTGTCCTTTCATATTCTAGACTACGCCAAGCCCATTCAGTTTCAGAGTGCTAGATTCATTCATGACAGTTCACCTGCTCCTCATGACAGTTCACCTTTGGCTGTTCCAGACTCTGCCCCTCTTCCACAACAGCAACAACAACAACAACAACAGATTGTGAAATGCCAACACTGTGACCGAGTTGGCCATTTGAAAGATCACTGTTTTGATCTTCATCCATGTAAGCACTGTCATAAAACCAGTCATTCTTCACACAAATGCTTCAGAAATAAACATCCTGCAAGAACAAAGATTCATCTTGGATGGATCGCTTCTTAGCGATGGGCATCAACAACCAAGAAGATATTCCAAACACAACTTGTTCCAGAGTATTGAACAATCTTGCAGTTGAGTTTTCTCCATCATCTCACCCTGTATCTGACAGGGGGGGAAATGATGGTCATCTACAAGCTTCAAAGTCACATCAAGCGAGCCTAAGCCACAACCTGCCACACTAGTTTCATAGTTGTAGCCAGAGACAAAGATGCCTGCGAGCATGCCTTCAGTTGGTAATCTGGGACACTTCCTCTAGCAGAAGACTTCAGCTTCTTGCCAGTTTCAGAAGAATTCCAGGAACAAAATTGGGGACACTTCCTCTAGCAGAAGATTTCATCTTCTTGCCAGTTTTGGAAGAGTTCCAGGAATTGCATTAAGCATTCTAGAGTTGTTGGTCATCCTTAAACCATCACAGATTGAGACTTCCCTTTTTAGGTTGAAGTTTTCCCTTTTATGCGGGGTGAGACATCCCTTTTATGGTTGAAGGTTTCTCTCTTCAAAACAATAGGAGCACTTCCTCTAGCAGAAGACTTCAACTTCTTCCCAGTTTTGGAAGAGTTCCAGGAATTGCACTAAGCATTCGAGTGTTGGTGGTCATCCTTAAACTACCGACCTTTATACCAACATTTCA
The DNA here is from genome assembly GCA_000404065.3 of Pinus taeda. Classification (NCBI taxonomy): domain Eukaryota; kingdom Viridiplantae; phylum Streptophyta; class Pinopsida; order Pinales; family Pinaceae; genus Pinus; species Pinus taeda. The sequence continues at coordinate 9,139 of APFE030527495.1, forward strand.
GAGAGCACATTCAACCTAGTGCTACCATGCATTTTTGCACATTTTGTATTACAACTCTCTTCTTGGACTCATACATAACCCTCCGGATTAGGGGGGAATGTTGGACACCTAATCCTTAATGGGTTAGTGTGGAAGCCGAATAGACAAAAGGAGTCCAAGAGACCTTGGGATGTGAAACTCAACGATCACAACATGTACTATAAATGTAAACCATTTTTAATAAAAATGTACTCTCATGTTTTATCTTTCATATTCTATTACTGCCCATGTGTGTTTAACATATACACTAAATTATAAAAATAAAAAATTAAATAAATTAACTTAGAAAGATAGAACTTTGCACTTCTAACAAACTGTTATCTTAAATGGTTTTTAATGTGCTATGATTATGAATTTAAAGTAAGTGACATGGAACGAGGTGACTCACATGCCATTGCTTGCCAGTGAAGGAAATGCACCTTTGCTTTGTAAAAAGCGAGTGTAGCTAAAGGCCTCACAAAATTGTTAATGATTAACTTTACAACTGAGTACTCCATGACACAAATCTCCAATAGGTATTCCTTAGGATTAAGTTAAAATTTTCATCATTACAGAGAAGGGTATTCCTTTGAAAATGCAAGTTCCCAATTATTTAGAAAAATGGACTCCTTCAATAATATCGAAGAGTCAATTTACATACCCAATGGCCATTTGGTAATGGTTTCAGAAAATTAAGTTGATAGTTTTAGAAAAAATTAAAATCACTTTCAATTTACTTGCTCAGTTAATGGTTGCAGAAAATATCTTCTCTGCTCAGCCACCTTAGTTTCTATGATAAGGAATCTGTTTGTATGGTATCATTCATTGCTTTAGTCTATTTGTTTTATATTTTGGAGTTTTCTGAGATATTTTTCAATTAATAAGATGTGAATACCTTTATGGGAGGGGTGCCCATACGTGCGCGCCTTTGTTGCCATGATGTCTAAACATGTGGAATACCAGCTCATCGTCGTACGACATACGTCCAACATGTTTGTCCATGTACCTTAGTGGGTGGGCACATTAAAAACAACCAACTATTATCCATCTAGGGTGTACGATATGCCATTTTCCAAGGGTTCTTCCATACTTGTGTATTATTATTTGGGCCTAGTGTGTGGCCACTGACCCATCTTGACTATTGTTCATCCAATCGCGGGTTCTGTTTCACTTACACACGCTTGTCTACACTTGACTATTGTTCGCGGATTCTGGTTCACCTGCACATGCTTGTCTATACTGCTCGAGGATCGTTGTTGTGAGGATAACTTTGTGGGGATTTAGGATTGTGCGTATGGCTGTTATACTTGATTCGTAGGGGTTTACCATTCTGTTTGAGGTTGCTTCACTTGGTTAGTGGGGGGTTTTAGCCAATCCATTGCGAAACCAGAAACTCAATTAACACTAAGAATTTTGCATGTCGGGGATTTTTAACTAGTGATATTGCAGAACATATACATTTCTCTTTCAATAAAAAGATTGAATTCAATGAAATGTGGTTTATCCCACACTTAAAAGTAATGGACATCTTGCTTATCTATGTCATAATAACTTATCCATTACAATTGATGGTCAAGATCCGGGTGAAAACATGAATATGGGTTACATTTTTGGTCCAAATGTGGCAACGAAATTTCAAGTTTTTCCTCTTTTATGAATTGAAGCCCTCAAAATTCATATAATAACTGTGAATTTTGATTTGGAATAAAAATACAAATTATGGAGAGTTATGTAATATTCCCTCTTTGTGATATGATAAAAATGGATAGAATCTACCCATGGTATTTTCCACTGTGTTTTGCCCATGGTATTTGCCTTTTGAGAGAGTCCATGAAGCCTATTAAAGGAGATAAGAGCTAGGCATTTGGATCATCTCGAGCCTATCTATCTAATTGTGTTTTGTTGAGAACTTGGGGTGGTCATCTATCTAATTGTGTTTTGTTGAGAACTTGGCGTGGCAATTTCCAATTTCCAAATTGATCCGAGGGATAACATGCCATTGGAAAAAGTTTCTATGTTATCAATCTGGCCCATATTATTTGGGGTAGTTAATTAAATAACTATATTTTTATTTCTAAATCCCTTTGTGTTCAATGTATTTTTAATTAAAACACTCCATTGTGCTAGATTTATTAAAATTTTTGCGGTTAGGAATATTACAGTAATATTAGAGGTGCACATCTTTTCATGCATAGAACTACGGTGGGATTTATCCTCACCCTTACCGGCATTTTCCCAGTTCGGTGATACTCGATATCACCCTAGTTGGTTTAATAATTTTCACTTAATTATTTTTGGAAGCGTCCTACAAGAAGTTTGAGAGTTTATTATTTTGCGAGAGTTTATTAGATTGGATCTGCTATGCAGATCTGTTCAATTTCAGAAGGCCGAGATCTAAATCTTCAACGCGAATTGAGCCCTTATCCGAGTAGATACAATCTCACCAAGGATAGAAGGTGACTTCATTTTTGTATAGATTAATTTGTGGCATATTAGCATCATATATGACTATGAGGGAAATCTGGCACTAGCGGAGAAAAGGAATTGCACAGACATGAGTTACAACTCTTTGGGGAGTGCATTGGATCGGAAACTAAATCAAGGGCTTGTTTTGGATCTGGGTCAGTTGCACTAGATCTCCCATTCATAGCCAAATTCAGGAGTAGAGATCTATTAAAGGAAGATTCGCCTTTTCGTTGTTGAAGGTCGAGAGGCCATCTCTTAGCCATATTCACAGTGCCAAATCCACGTATCATTTTCAAGAAGAGAGGGTTGACTCTATCCAATCCCGGAGGTCAATCTACATGTGAGTCAAGTTGTATTTTCCCACAACCATTTGGAGGGCAGGATTTCTGAGCATCATTTTTCCTATTGTGAATGTATCAAAGATTGTTATCATAGCCAAATTAGCAAATTTAGAGGATCAATCACAATAGTCTCGGGTGCTGGCTAAGAGTATATCACGGTAGGGAAACACACAATCCTCCACTACATGCCTGTCTGTCATCCGATTGGGCCAAATCTACACGTCAACCCAAGCATCGTAACCAAACATCTCGTACAACTTCAATAACCAGCAAGATGAATGGCTCGTGATTCGATTAGGAGGTCAGCTACTGACAGAGAATGTTCTAAAGTGTTACTAAACGTGGGTGGAATTCTGTATCAAATTTCAACAATGTTAAATCTGAACTTAATGCCGAATTAATGTGGAATTAAAATTAAATAAATCATAAAAAATGTGAAAATTGATGCCCAAGAAAAATATCTCCAGCCATTGATGCTAGCTTGCAATCTATCACTGTTTTTTCCCTTAAGTTTTGGCATTGGAAAAACTTTAGATCTGCGCTTATCCTTCTTGGATCTAGAAGCTTGCCAGATTTAGAATGGCTGCAACAATAGAACCTCACGCACTCAAAACTAATGGTCAGATGGAAACAATTTCGGACAATACCATGTACGCAGAATGAAAATAAGATTCAAAACATGGGCTGTTTCTAAAACAACAAAAACAGCCCGGAACTCAAAAGTCCGCAAGGTATAGCATGGAATGCATTAATCTTGAATTACTCCAACAAAACCTTATAGTTCAGTGATATACACAGTCCTATAAACACACACACGGAGGCAACTTCACATTGGACTTACAATCCAGACAGGAAAAATATCGTTGGATACACGCACCCCCTTTTGTGACAGATTACGATGAGAGACCTATATATACATACACATGAGAAACCTCATATTTGACTTAGTATATTGCTGGAAGGTTATTGAAATGACCCAGAAACCATTTCAGGACGCGCGCATGAAAAACAAACATCAACAAGCTGTGCACAATCGAACAACATCAAGGATCACGCATAAGAAAAATACGCCAAAACAGGCAAATAAGAAAATCTGAAGGTACTTCCAGGCTCTGCTCTCTCACTTGATGGTGTAAAAACTGAAGGGGATTCAGATGCAAGCTTGGGGACCAAACAAATAAATATATAGCCAAGCTTCCATCAAGCTTTTATTGGCTATGTGTCAGGTGTTCCACAGATCAAGGTAGAGAACTCTAGATGGAGTAATGGACCACTTCAGAAGCTCCATCAGGAAGCTAATTTAACTGCACATAGTTTCCTGAATTAATGGAATCGGTTGGCAGATGGAGCTAATTCGGCGGCAGACAGATTCCAGATAGTCATCGGCCGTTATGGGAGATGGAGCTTAACATTCTCCCACTTGGTCCATATTCCAAACTTAATGTCTCATCCTAAAACCCATTGATAATCTGTATTAAGTAATAGATACATGAATCATGGCGGTAAGTCCTCTAATGACGAGTATTATCTTCCATGTATTACTATGTATTTATTCTTATTATAATTTATGTGGCAACAATTTCTTAATGAATAAACTTTATGTTTATTCCTGGCCCTACACAGATGAATTTTCTCAAATCAAATTAAGGTGCACATAAATATGAGAAAAACATCACAATAATTAAGAATTTCATTAAAATAACATTGTCCATACAATGAGAAACTACATAATGGAACCAAGTCCCATATTCATTACATGATCCTTGAATTTAAATGGTGGCATGCCCTTAGTCAAAGGATCGGCGATCATCAACTCAGTGCTAACGTGTTCAATGACCACTTTCTTTTCTTTAACACGTTCCCTTATAGCTAAATACTTAATGTCGATGTGTTTATTTTGACTCCCACTTTTGTTGTTTTTAGCCATAAAAACAACAACTGAATTATCACAATATATTCTCAATGGCTTAGAGATAGAATCCATAATTCTAAGCCCAAAAAAGAAATTATTAAGCCATACACCATGTAAAGTAGCCTCAAAACAGGATACGAACTCGGCTTCCATAGTGGAAGTGGCAATCAAGGTCTGCTTGGCACTCCTCCATGATACAGCTCCACCGACCATCATAAAATTGTATCCTGATGTTGGTTTGCGTGAATCAACACATCCATCAAATTCAGAATTTGAGTAGCCAATTACTTCCAAGTTGTTCGTCCGTCTATACATAAGCATGTAGCCTTTGGTTCCTTGAAGGTACCTCATTACTTTCTTTGCAGCTCTCCAATGGTCTAAACCTGGATCACTCTGATATCGTCCCAACATTCCCACAAAAAATGCAATGTCAGGTCTTGTGCAGACTGGAGCATACATTAGGCTTTCGACAATAGAAGCATATGGAATGTTCTTCATTTTTTCCCTTTCAAAGTCGTTCTTCGGGCATTGGTTCAAATTGAACCTATCACCCTTCACAATGGGAGCCGCACTTGGTGAACAATCCTTCATCCGAAATCTCTCTAAAATTTTAAATATAGGTTTCCTGTGACAGACCCAAGATGCGTTGAAATCTGTCTCTATGGATCTTAATGTCAATGACATAAGATGCCTCACCCATATCCTTCATATCAAAATTTTTAGAGAGGAATTGTTTCACCTCATGTAGCAAACCTTTATCATTGGTTGCTAGCAAAATGTCATCCACATATAAAACAAGAAAACAAATTTTACTCCCACTAACTTTCAGGTATATACATTGATCCATAATGTTTTCTACAAAACTGAAAGAAGAAATTACATTATGGAATTTCAAATACCATTGTGGGATGCTTGTTTTAAACCATATAATGACTTATTGAGCTTGCAAACCAATTGCTCACCATCACTAGAGGGGAATCCTTCAGGTTGTTTCATGTAAACCTCCTCCTCTAGATCTCCATTAAGAAAAGCCATTTTCATATCCATTTGTTGCAACTCCAAGTCAAAATGGGCTACTAATTCCATAATAACGCGTAAGGAATCTTTCTTAGATACAGGAGAGAAAGTCTCTATCTAGTCGATTCCTTGTTTTTGAGTGTATCCCTTAGCAACAAGTCTTGCCTTGTATCTCTCAATGTTGCCCAATGAGTCTTTCTTTGTCTTAAAGACCCATTTACATCCAATGGATTTTGCACCATTAGGAAACTCAATAAGATCCCAGACTTCGTTACTCTTTATGGAATTCATCTCTTCCTTCATGGAATTGTACCATAATGCTGATTCTTTGCAACTCATGGCTTGTGAAAATGACTCGGGATCATTTTCGGCTGCAATGTTGTAGTCAGATTCTTGTAGATACACAACATAATCATTAGGAATAGCTGATATCCTTGGTCTAGTAGATCTTCTTAATGTTGTACCAACATCTTCCTGAGAAGTATGTGGTTCAACTTGTTGTTCAAAAGTTCTTGGCAACTCTTGAACTCCCTGATCTACTGGAATATCGTCAACAACTTGTGGAACTTCAACAGTTGGTTGTTCAACATCAGTTTGTACTTGAGGGGTTCTATGAACAATAACCAATATATCACTTGAGGTGGAAGGTTGAGATTCTGAATGATCTTTTTCAGAAACTATGTTCCTGGTTTGATCACTCCCATTGATCAAGTCATTTTCAAGAAACTTTGCATTTCTTGATTCCACAATCCTAGTGCTATGAGATGGGCACTAAAATCTGTAACCTTTAGACCTTTCAGCATATCCAATGTAATACCGACTAATGGTCCTTGGGTCCAACTTCTTCACTTGTGGGGTTATAAATTCTCACTTCAGACGGGCATCCCCAAACGCGCATATGTCGCAAACTCGGTTTCCAACCTTTCCATAATTCAAATGGCATTTTAGGAATAGCCTTGGTTGGAACTCGGTTTAATATATACACTGCCGTCTTAAGTGCTTCAGTCCATAAGGATTTAGGAATATTGGAGCTGCTAAGCACACTCCGCACCATGTCCAATAAAGTTTGGTTTCTTCTTTCTGCTACACCATTCTGGTTGGGTGAACCAGGCATGGTGTATTGGGCAACAATCCCATTCTCTTGAAGAAATTTAGCGAATGGCCTAGGTGCTTGTCCATCTTCTGTGTATCTACCATAATATTCTCCACCTCTATCTGATCTCATGATCTTAATTTTCTTGCCACATTGTTTCTCTACTTCAGCCTTAAAGATCTTAAAGGCATCTAATGCTTCACTCTGTTTATGAAGCATGTAGAGATACATATATTGTGAGTAATCATCTATAAAGGAGATGAAGTATCTTTGACCATGTGAGTCCATGTTTGGACTACATATATCAGTATGTATGATCTCTAATATGTCTGAACTCATATTGGCACCTTTCTTTGATTTGTTGGTCTGCTTTCCCTTTATGCAGTCCACACAAGTCTCAAAATCAGTAAAATCCAGAGTATTAAGTACCCTTTCATTTACCAATCTTTTAATTCTTTCTATGGAGATATGACCTAGTCTCCGATGCCATAATTTAGAGGAATCTTCTTTAATAACACATATTTTAGTGCCAGTCAGAACATGTATTGAATCATAAGTGACATTGTTTTGTAAATTAATGTAGTAAAGACCATTAGACAAAATACCATTCCCAACATAATCAGATTTATAAAATAGACTGAAAGATTTTTTTGAAAAGTTAATGGAATATCCAAAAGGTACAAGACTTGAAACTGAAATCAAGTTTCTAGAGAAACTTGGAACATAAAAGGTCTTCTCTAATTCTAAAACAAAGCCACTACTTAAAGTTAAATAACATGTTCCTATAGTTTCCACATGAGAGTCCATCTTGTTTCTTGATAAGATGCTTTGATCACTTCCCACTGGCTTCCTTAGGTTTTGCAAACCCTGCAAGGAATTCAAAATGTGAATTGTTGATCCAGAATCAATCCACCATGTATTAATATTAACTTTAACCATATTAGATTCATAACAAACAAACCAGATTAAATTAGCTTTGTCCACAAGCCATTTCTGAAATTTGGCGCATTCCTTCTTCATGTGTCCCTTCTTTTTACAGAAGAAACACTTGGAATCCTTCTTGATACCAGCTTGGGGAGGTACTTTACCTTTCCCTTTCCGATTGGCTTGAGATTTGCCCTTTCCATGTGTTTTCAGCATTGCACTCTCTCCCAGTTCCATCACCAGTCTCTCTTCCTCTTGAACACACATGGTCATGAGTTCATTAATTGACCATTTGTCCTTATGTGTGTTGTATGAGATTTTGAAAGGTCCATATTGGTGCGGAAGGGTGCTCAAGATGTAGTGCACTAGGAAGGACTCCAATATATCAACCTCGAGTTTCTTCAATTGAGCCACAGTGTCACTCATCTACATGATGTGCTTGCACACACCTTTCACATTGGTGAGTCTTAGGGATGAGAAATTCATGATTAGGGTGCTTGCTAGTGCCTTGTCTGAAGTGACGAATTGATCGTCAATGGCCTTCAACAAGTCTCAGACCTTTTCATGTTGATCAACGGAACCACGAATACCAGCTGAAATTTTAGTCTTAATGAACATCATGCTTAGACGATTGGATCACTCCCATCGTTCATAAAGCGTGATGTCCGCTTCAGTGCTGGTATTAGTGAGTGCCGGTGGTTCGTCTTTCCTAATAGCATAATCTATGTCCATCCACCCCAAATGAAGGAGAATCCTCTCCTTCCAAACCTTATAGTTATCTCCCTTAAGTTCGGGAATGTCACAACGAATTTCAGAGAAATTTGCAAGTTGTACTACTGCATCAAAATTAAAAATCACATGCTTATGTTAAAATTGAGGCTTAATAAAATTTCATGTTTTACCAATGTAAATCATGCTCAAAATTGAATCTAATGACATAAAAATTGCCTGTGGGCTAACTTTTTTAATTCAAGCAGATTCAATTATTCATTGTTTTGAACTTTATTGATAAAACTATTAATTCATAAACTCCTGTGGGTAGGTTATGAAATTTTATCCTAATTAATTACATAAATATAATAAAAATTCCTGTTGGATAAAATTTATTATTTTGGTCTAATTATTTCCAATTTAATGTCTAAATAATCTTTAGTGATCTACAATCAAAATTATATAATTTTATTTAATTAAAGATGCTGTGGCTATTCTCTAATTAATTAAAATTATATGGATCACTAGACATTATTCTTTACATAAATGGCATAAACAAAAAATTTAACAAGTAAAAATAATGTTTACTGAAAGGAGTAAGTCAAATTGACATTTTAAATAAACTCCATATAATGTAAATCACTGCCATAAATGCCAGCATTACGATAAACAACAGTAATGATTCTTCACAAAATCAAAATTAAAGTTAAAGCAGTCAACATTACCGTAAATGACTGCAAATCGATTGTTCAATTTATAAATAAAACCCGGAGATTGACTGAAGCAACATTGATCTACTTTGCACTTGCATAGCAAATGCAGTTCGAAGGCTAGCTGGCTTGACTTCAGGCTCCGTCCTTAAGTTTATAAATCAAACAAATATATATATATATACTAGCAAACAAGTAATTTTGCTCACAAGATAAATAAAATTAAAATAAAATTTAAATTAAATTTCAACAATGCTAAATCTGAATTTTCAACAATGCTAAATCTGAACTCTACATAATTAAGTTTTGAAATTCATCAGACAACTACCCCATGGTATCACCACATTGTTTGGAAATTAGACCTCAATTTCCATAGTTACAAAGCTACAGAGATACATGAGGTGTGGTGACTGACGACTACAAAAGAGCGTCCCCAAAAAAGTCAACACAAATAGATGCAAAAACACATCCATACATACGTTAAAACATAGTCACATAATATAGAAGTACACCTACGATTCTCATTCATTCCAATTAGACCACCTCCAAGACCACTGGACAAAGAAACTCTAGTTTCTAAGTTGTTTTTGTGAGCAGTTAAGATGCAACTCCAGAATAGTTGACTTATTGACACTGACAAACAGAAGCAAATCCCAAACCAGATAATTTCATTCATAACATCAGATGCCCTTATAGCGAATTACCTATGCAATCTACAACATTTATATGGTTTCCCACAAAGGTAAATTTAGCCAACAGGATTACTAGCCCAAACTCGTCATAGGATCAGTTTCCTAAAGCAATTTTTTATTTTATTTTATTTATTTATTTATTATTATTATTATTATTATTAATTTTTTTTTTTTAATTAGTATTTTCGGTGCTACAGAGTATCATTAACCTTTGCAAGCAAATTAAATATAGACAATTCCTGATATTTATTAAGCATATTCATAAAAACGAATTCCATAATGACATTACCGAGTAATTACTTTCGTGCACTCCGAATATATATCATTACGTACATTGTTGCACAATTTTAGAAATTCGAAAACGCGCACAGTGAGGCTCAATACTACGATGGCTTTCTATGTAGAGGCATTTTATAGAGCTGTCTCAATATTTCAACGCTGATCATGATCATTTAATTGACAAGAACTATGAGAAATACGACAGGTATTAAATATCAATTCACAGGGTTCCTAGGTCTGTATATGTAGCATCAAATATCAGACCAGTGAGTTGAACGTTTTTGTCTCATTACAGAATTTGTTAATCATACATAACAATTGAAACAAATGCCGTTTGAAGTTTGAGGTGAGAATGAATCTACAGGCTGCAACTACTCTTTGCGACATGTCAAAAAAATAAGATCATTCTCCTTTCGTTTAAAAACACCTGAATTCGAATTTTTTGAGGGGCGAGAAAACAAATTTCTCGGGGGCATGGACTGTGATTTTCGTTATCATAACAACATAATTTTGGTAAGCAGAACATACCAAGGCAGAGATAAATTTTTAGCTCCGATACCAAATGTTAGTTTATCACAACGATTCTATATGCGGATTTAAAGAATAAAAATGAAGGTTTAAGGCCCAAATAAATACCTCTGGCCATTGATAATGCTCTTGCTGCAAACCACATTCAACTTGCTTTCTTTACTGAAACATCACTCCAGTTTCAATCAAGCAAAAGAAAAGAATACAGAAAGTCTGAAGGCACTTCCAAGCTCTGCTCTCTTAGCTATATGGTGTAAAAACTAAAGGGAATTGAGATGAGAGCTTGGGGACCAAACAGATGAATTTATAGCCAAGCTTCCATCAAGCTTCCAATGGCTATGTGTTAGGTGTTCCACAAATCAAGGTAGAGAACTCCAGATGGAGTAATGGACCACTTCAGAAGCTCCAACCAGAAAATTAATTAACTGCAGTTGATTTCCTTAATTTAAGGAAAATACTACAGTTGGTTTCCAGAAATTAAGGAAAGACTGCAGTTTACTTCCATAACTGTAGATAACAGTTGGAAAAAATTAATGGAGCTTAACAAACCAAACAAAATATTCAGAGATCGTTATAGAATAACAAACTTGTCATGCACTGCGGGGAAGAAGTCATTAAAATTCATACCTATAGATAAGTATTCACAGTCCTGTTGGAATAAGGTGGCGACTATAGATTTCTAACATACTTGGGGGAGTGTCGTTCCAGAAAACACGAACGATATCACTTAAGGTAACACATTGCAAGAAATCAAAATGAATTTCCAACGGTAAAACAAATTTTGTTGGTGTTTTGCTTTCAACTTAAAGATAAATTATTATTATTAATTTTCTTTAAGGAGTCTCACTTGCATTGCGTCCAGACTATTTCCTTTGCATGTATGGCTTTCTGAACATCGGGTCTAATAAGATACGAGTCTATGTAGTAATCAATGCAAGGATCATATCTAGGAATTTCAACTTTTTCCTGCTTTTCACACAAGTATGCTCAATGAAAATTTGAGGCTATCGAAGCTTATCTTAACTCACATATACATTTATCTAGAGTGATTTTGAAGACTGATTATTATCTTTTTCATTTAGATTTAATTTCCAAAAAACGGTTTAAAACTTATATAAGTGTATTACTGTAATGACATTCAAAGTTCAACCATTATATTATATAAATTTCTAATTTACACACCTTGGCTTGGCCGGATGAATTAGCTGGACATAGGGCAGCAAAGATGTCATATGCATCGATATTTCCCGTGTCTGGGATTACGAGATCGACACCAGAGCTACATGTCCCTATATTTGATTCGATTAGAGCTTCATAGGTTTCATCTGATATTAAAGCATGTGTCCAGGAATGTCTGTCTCGTAGTTCATTAGGCTGTTCCCCACCTGCATAAAGCTTCATAAGTTTCATTAGATATTAAAGCATTCATAAGTTTCAATCGATATTAAAGCATGTGTCCAATATCAGGAATTTCTGGTCATTCCAAACAAAATACAGTGGAAAAATCCTCTGTTACCACTGTTGGGAATTTTCTGATAAATTCCAAAACAAACAAAAATTAATGAACTCTGTTTTGGGAATTTCTAATAATTCTAGAAAAAAAGAACAGAGCATAAAGTGATACTCTGTTTTGGCACAGGATAAAAAAAAAACTTGAACAGAATAATGCTATGTTTTAATACAGCGAAAACAGAAAAAAAATCGCTTCGCTGAAACTGGTGTTTCAGCAACGTAGTTTCGTTAGTTGCTGATCGTGGTGTTTCAGCAATGATGTTTTGACGTCAAGACTATTTTTGACTTACAGTATTTCAGCAACACTCTGTTTTGATGTCAAGACTATTTTCAGCTTACGGTGTTTCAGTAACACAAAAAAAACTTCTATTTATAAACAACAAACTAACTGTTAAAAAAACATCTTCCTCACATAGAGGGATTTTCACAAGAGAATATGCTGAAGAGCATCTTCCTCTTGACAGAGGGATTACAATAGGAACGCTTCAGTTCCTCAAACCAATTTTTTTCACTATCTCAGAAAATTACAGATTCAACACTACTGTGCGTTACAAAAAAAAACTCTCTTGTATTTCTACACTGCTGTGTATTACAAAAAACTCTCAATCTATTTCTATATTTTCTACACTGCTATGTCTGCATTTTATAGTGCGGGAAAGGGTCTAACTTATCCATCACCGCTTTAATTTGCTGATGAAGTCTCTAATACAATCTGCTGCTCATGATGAACATATCTGATCTTTTGCTGTATTTCTTGAGTCGGTGGTGATGAAATCCATGGCTGATAAATGCTGCGACGGCTCGAGGCTGGTTCTTTCTCTTTCATCCATTTTTCTCATTAATACGGTTGTTTAGAAGTAATGGCTCAGTGCTGGATCTGATCTTCCTCCTTCGGGAACACAAAAATAATTAAAGAGTGAAAGGATGGTAATGGCAGTGGCTTAAAAAAACAGGAATAAATGTGGGGCGTCGGATGTGGACAAATAAGTAAAGTAGCTACTGCTGTTCAACTGTTCACTGCAATTGAAATTATAATTTCAACACTCCCCTTTAATTTCAACTGCTGGGTTATCAATCATACCCAGACGTTTCCTTAAAAATCAAAACTTTTCTGGTCCAATGGCTTTGTCAGAATATCCGCAACCTGTTCCTGAGTCCTGCAATGTTATAAAACGATTTCTCCATTGTTCACCAATTCTCTGATGTAGTGAAACTTTGTGTCTATGTGTTTCGTTCTCTTGTGGAATATAGAATTCTTGGATAATGCAATAGATGAGCTATTGTCACAAAAAATAATTGTTGCTGTTGCCTGTTCTTGGCATAGGCTTCTTAACATTCTCCTCATCCAAACTGCTTGACGCGCTACTGCTGTAGCTGCCACGTACTCTGCTTCTGCTGTAGACAATGCCACAATTGGCTGTTTCTTGGAAGCCCATGAAATGGCTCCTGTACCTATGTGAAAAACATAACCGGATGTGCTTTTCCGGTCATCTACACTTCCAACCCAATCACTATCTGTGTATCCAACTAAATATGAACATTCTGAAACAGTATAAAATATGCCATACCTTTTTGTACTTTTAACATACCTCAGAATTCTCTTTGCTGCTTGCCAATGTGTTTCTTTTGGCTTCTCCATGAATCTGGAAATTAAACTGACAGCATGCATTATGTCCGACCTAGTTGCAGTTAAATACATAAGGCTGCCAACTATGCTCTTGTACACGCTAGGGTCAAAATCCTTGCTACTGTCCTCTTTGCTGAGTTTTAATCCCATCACTGTGGGAGTGATTACTGCCTTGCTGTCCTGCATGTTAAATCTGCTTAACACTTCATTTACATATTTTTCTTGTGAAATAAAAATTCCATTTTTATTTTGATCTACTTCTATTCCGAAGAAGTATCTCAGCAAACCCATGTCAGTCATCTCAAATTATTCTTTCATGATTGATTTGAAATTTTCAATGAGGTAGTCATCATTACTTGTAAAAATCACATCATCAACATATAAGACAACAATTAAGATTTTACCATCCTTTTCTTTGATGTAAACGGTGGGTTCTCCCTCGCACTTCTCAAATCCGTTCTCTAGTAGATAGGAATCTATCCTACTGTACCACGCTCTTGGCGCTTTCTTCAGCCCATAAAGAGCTTTCTTCAATCTGCAAACTTTGTGCTCTTGGCCTTTATTCTCATAGCCTAGAGGTTGCTCAATGTAAACCTCTTCCATTAACACTCCATTCAAGAATGCTGATTTCATGTCCATTTGGTAAACTTTCCATTTGTTTTGTGCTGCTATGGATAACACTTCTCTCACGGTTTCCATTCTTGCAACCGGTGCGAAAGTCTCCTCATAATCTCTCCCATACTGTTGCTTGTATCCCTTGACAACAAGTCTTGCCTTGTGCCTTTCTATTTTTCCTTCAACGTTACTCTTGGTCTTATAGACCCATTTAACTCCAATGACTTCTTTACCTTTTGGTAGCTCAACTAAAACCCATGGCTTATTTCTTTCTATGGCATTCATCTCCTCATCCATAGCTTCTATCCATTTCTTATCATTAATTGCATCTTCGAAATGAATAGGGTCACCAACATGAAAATACAAAGCAAACAGGGAATTCATACCTTCATCATAAATATCACTTAAATTTCTGAATTTCTTACCTCTTTCATTCGGTGTGCAAGTGCTTGTAGATGCACTTGAATTTCCTCCTTGTGGTGTGCTTGGAGAAGCACTCTGATTTCTTCTTAAGGGTGTCTCTTGTTGTTCTGGTGTTGGTGCTGCTGTTTGGGGATGTGTTTCAGCCAACTCCCCATCATCTTTATCATGAGACAAACAGTTTTTAACATTAACTATTTTCTCTATGCTTCCATCCCAAGCTTCCTCCCCAATAAATTGAACATCTCCACTCACAAAACACTTCTTGGTGGATGGGATATACAACCTGTAAGCTTTGGACTCCTCACTGTATCCAATGAAAATACATTTCTCCCCTTTACTGTCCAATTTCTTCCTTAGCTGATCTGGAATGTGTGCATAAGCCACACAACCAAAAACTTTCATGTGGGTGACTCCTTGCTTTCTCCCACTCCATGCTTCTTTTGGCACTTTGTTCATCACTACTTTTGTAGGACACCTATTCAAAATATATACTGCACAGTGTACAACTTCAACCCAATAATAATTTGGCAAATGCTTTGCCTTCAACATGCTCCTTGCCATATCCATGATTGTTCTGTTTTTCCTTTCAGCAACTCCATTTTGCTGCGGGGTGTACCTTGCTATAAATTGCTTATGAATTCCATTTTCTCTGCAAAAACGTAAAAATTCTTTGGAGATATACTCACCTCCTCTGTCAGTTCTCAAAACCTTGATACGCAACCCACTTTGATTTTCTAAAGTGATTTAAAATTTTGAAAATTTTCAAACACTTCACTCTTATTCTTCAGGAAATAAACCCAAGTCTTTCTGGTAAAGTCATCAATAAATGTTAGAAAATGTTGGCTGCCTGCAAGTGATGGAGCTTGCATCGGTCCACATAAATTTGAGTGGACAATTTCTAAGGGTGCCTTTTCCCTTGTGCTTTTTCCCGGTTGGAAAACTTTCTCTATGTTGTTTCCCCAATATACAACCTTCACAAAGGCTGTCTGGCTTCTCTATCAATGGTAATCCTCTTACCATTCCTTTTCTACTCAACAAATTAAGACCTCCAAAGTTGAGATGTCCAAATCTCAAATGCCACAACCAATTTTCATCCTTTGGTACGCTTTGAAGAGCCTTTTGTGTCACTGCTGCAATTTCTTCTTTATTTTTCAAATCTGCCTTTATTCTAAGAGGGAACATTCTGTTCCTTGTCATCTTCACTTCAACAATACAACGTTTGCTGGGTGATCTATCCATGATGGTGCATACATCATTCTCAAAGAAAACATTGTAACCCTTTTGAACAAGCTGTCCAATACTCAAGAGGTTACACTTCATTCCGGGAACATAATAGACATCTGCTATGGTTTTCTTTTCACCTTTCTTTGTAAATATTTTAACTTCTCATTTTCCCATAACAGAAATTTTACTATCAGTCCCAAGTGTGACTTGTGATTGCACACTCTGATCTAAAGCAGAAAACAGGGCTATGTTTCCTGTCATATGGTTGCTGCAACCAGAATCTAGAAACCATATATCTTCATTGTTTGTTTCAGCCATATTACAAACTAACAACACATTATCTTGGCTGATATTTTCTCTAGTGATATTTGCACTAGATCTATTACTCATATCATGCTGCTTCTTCCTACATTCATTTGCAT
>APFE030527500.1:0-47781 GCA_000404065.3 Pinus taeda
TGGGCTTCTATGGGGCACAATAGTAACAATATGGGTGCTACATGGGTACATCAATATAATAAGTGGGTTGTACTAATAACAATAAGGGGTTACTCTAGTAGTATAGGGGCCTAACATAGAATGTATACATTATTGTTGTGAGTCATACCCATGTACGTACGCACTTTCTATGAAGAATAACTGCGTACATATCTCAATACACTGAAAACTAAATTTTCATTTTTGAACCACTGAATAAATCACTTAATCATACTTTGAAATAATCACATATTACTGAGCTAAATACATAACTAGATTCTCTATCAATTCACTTAGTTATTGAACTAACTAAACGAATCACTGAATTTCAATCAACCAATGCGACCAATGTAACTAGATCAAACTAAACCATAATAGAGCAAAAAATTCAATGCACAACCACTGATCATATACCAGTCCATAAGTTGTTACCCATCACTCAAACCAACTGCTGCCACTGCAAACAATGATCAACATGTCAGAATATATACACCACTATTCTGAATAATAGTTGTGTATATACACGCTTTCCTTTAAGTAGTCCTACGTACATATCTCAAAATAATGAAACTTGAAACTGAATCATTGCACTACTTATATTAATCACTAAAATACATACTGACATTGCCACAAATATATGAACCAAACACAAATCATCATGAAAGGCTTCATCGACAGACAATAATAAACACTACAAGATTGATCAGGCATCATATATAACAAAAACCTAAGATGTGTATGTGACACTTATAAGACACTTCTATGTATGTATATGCCTTTGCAGAAGCATACCCGCATACAAATTTTACCATATTGTAGAACTGATATGCAACTAACCAAAAATAGAACTACATATGTACACTAGCTTTCTGAAGAAAACTTGCATACAGATTTCTAACTATTGACTCATACCTTCGCTGCACAACATATTATCAATCAAACCCAAATCTCAGCATACACTGTAAAAGCTACACATCATAACATCATCATCATAGATCTATCAACCCATATGAAGATTATTCACTCTATAGTCATTTCAAATCTATAAGACCTGATCCATCATCATACTCCCGAGTGCATACTTATTTTAGATCAAACAATTCATCAATAACCCATATCCTACGCACTTAGCACTTTAATCTCCATCTCCTTATATAGTTTAGGCTTTAGCTAATACCTTGGTCTAATTTTGTAGTTATGTTGATGGTATTATTTGACAGGATAAAATATTCGTTGTCACACTCATTACTATGATCCAATACCATAGTAAAGACCCATGGTATTTAGAATACCATGGTGTGAAGATTTTATGTGACTTTTTGTTACCATACTTGCATATTTATGCTACTTTTCTTCACAAAAACCGCATATACTTCCTCAAACTTCTTCTTTATCATTCCTATGTCTCTGAACTAATATTCCTTTGTCTAATATTTCTATCTCATCTGTAATAGCATGAATACTCATTTTGCTACCATCATGTTTACATCTTTATTAAGTAGATTTCCACCAAGGATAACACATTTTTCATAATGGCCACAATCTTTCCCTTTGGACTTAATGGTAACGACTTTGGTGTTTGGTCACCACCACCTATAGATACCTATAAATACATATGTAGATATACAAAGCATTCTCTAAACACCAAGCTTCTCTCCCCCTTTGACATCAAGGGAAAAGGGTTGATCAATGATGAATGAAGGATTCTCTCACTTTGTTGACATGAGCACTATAGTTATGATCTGCTGAGAATGAACACTAAATACTAACCATGATCCTCCTGAGCACATGTTGATTTTTTTAAAGATATACAAAGAATTACACGACTCTATGACTAAAACTTACATGACTCATGCTTACACTGATCACCCAATATGGTGAGGTTACATATTTGACTCAACATTACATCACATGCCCAAAATGATAGGATTACATGACTTCACCATAATAATCCATACATTAATTAATTTTACAATGATTTATAATATATGACTTTACATGAAATTTACATCAAGAGAGAGATATGAAATTTATAATCAATACTAAAGACCCCAATAAGACCATGATAGTCATCCGCAATAATCATACACCATATAGGATCTCCACCATAAGCATCTGTCAACAACAACATGAACAACAACATGCACATTTTCATCATCAATTTGCAATATAAGACAATCAACCTATGACCAAGTATGAAACATAAAAAATATAAGGTTTTTACATAGATATATGCTATCACCCTCTTGACCTCATCAAGGTCAACTTGCTCTTTCCCTTAGTCAGAAGAGCCTTAATTCATGTTCATCAAAGGAATATGGATTTTTGTATCATAACAACATATCTTTTCATGCATCGATCAACATATGTGAGAACCAAGCATATCATCATAAAGTAAGATAGGGAAGTGTAGAATCATTCTTCAACATCATCAAAATATGCCATGTTTTCAAGTATCATCTAGCAGATGTAGCAGTAGTATATCAATAACCATGTCTTCATGAAACCTACAACAGCATCATTCTCTTGTCCCATTATCTTCAAACCAAAAATCATTTCACCAATATGCAACTCAAGTAGTCATCCATAAGATCCATTTCTATGATATGTATGAACTCATCATCATCATCAACCAATCATAAGACTATGAAATCAACCCATCTCCTTGATCTTATATCAACAAGATCATAATTCTCTTTTCATGTCATATGTATCATCATATACATGCATCACAGATTTGATCAACATCATTATTGACATTTTATATGCATCTCTTCAAGCAACATATAAGAATCATCCATATTTCACCATAAGAAACTTTTGCAAAATGACAATAACAACATATAGTTATCATTCAAAACTTCAACAATATGTGTGCCTTTAGCAACATCACCAATATACTTATAATGAACACCATTATGCAACAAGGAATACTAAAGAAATCATAATGCCAACAATGCACTATTAGAAGCATAGTAAATGCTCCCCTTGAACATGTGCCAATTGTTTACTGTTAGATATGATCGCATTAACTCATCCATCAGTTAGGTCATTAAAGAATGTTCATCAATCAATAACTCCATCAAAGCATCGATGTCATATTGCAGCAATTCATAAACCAAAATTAGCCAATATGACTTCTAAGTAGCATCCACAGACTATAACCATTAACATCAGAACAAGAAATCCATCTAATAACTATCTTACACATATTAGGGCCTTTCCTTGAGTCTCTCCTAGTATTTATTCATCATAGGAAAACATACATGACTGTCTTTATTAGAACTCACATATATACACGACTGTCCTTCATAATATCCATGCAAAAAAAGTAAAATGTTGAAATTTCATAACCCCAACTCCCCCCTGAGTCTGTATTGTCTGTACCTATTCATTGTTACCACATTAGATGTACTGTTAGTAATCATGAATATTAAAATAACCATGGGAAACATCATCAACATATGTATTTCTCCCCTTGAGATTATACATCACTAATCCTGAGGACCTAATAATCATCTTCTTTTCTCATGAGGTCATGTACCTCACATCACTTATGTAGTCATTGTCATAAGTATTCTTTTAAGAATAATGTACTACATTAGAGAAAATATTCTTTTACTCTGAATCTGAGTCCTCTTTATTTATGCAAGAATTTAGTTCTTTAAACACATATAATTTGTTTGGATTTATGTATCCTCTTGTTATGAACTTTCCAGTTTCTTCATCCATAAAATTGCACTTGGTTGATGTAAACACAATTATATTTCCTTTATTCACAATTCGACATACACTTAGAATATTCTTCTTTATCCCTTAAAATAATAAAGTACAAGTGGCTCCTATATCTTTATTAATTATGGCTCTACCTTTTCCTACAACTTTTTTTGGAGAAGTATTTCCAAGAATAACCTTACCATATTTGTTTTTCTTGTGAGACTTCATCTTATTTTTATCTCCATCCATGTGATGACAGCATCCGTTGTCTATGTACCATTCATCTTCTTCTTCAAATGAACAAAGAGCATGACCACACCTTATTTGTTCTTATTTCTAATTATTATGAGAAATGTTGGTGGATCCATCTTTTTTAGGTCTTATGACATCAATATTCTTATATGATTTATTTCCATGTTGTCTGAGGCGATCCATAGATTTATTCCTGCATTCTTTTGCTACATGCCCAAACTTTCTACAATTACAACATCTTATATGATCAGAGGAATCATAATATTTCTGTTTGATATTCCTTATATTGCAATTAATAGTTTTGTGACCAAATATATTGAAAACAAAAAAATATCCCTTAAAGAAGCCTAAGTACCTAGAAGCTGATGATCTTTTTGTGAAGTGGTTATTTGCTTGAGATTGAAACAATCTACTTCTGCAATTGGCTACAACGTGTCCATAATTATGAGACATAAAATATTCAATTTTATTTATTAGAGGAAAGAATCAATTAACATTTCTATAGTTAGGAGTAAATGATTTTCTTTGAAGATTCAATTTCCTTGGTTGTTGATTATGTTGGCTTCTTATCTCTTTGTTGAGTATTTCAGGTTTTGCATTGTTACCCTTTAAATTCCTTCCATCAACTTGTGAACTAGATTCTCCTTCAACAATCTCATGAAAACCAAGACCGGATTTGATGGCGGGAGACCTTTGACTACTCAGAATATTATCCAAAATATTAGTACTATATTGAAATATCAAATGTTTATATTTTTCTTCTAATTTACCTTTTAGAATGCTTACTTCAACCTCCACTCTTTTGATATTTCTTTTCTTTTTCTAGATATTGCTTTGTAATACCTTCTTCAAACATTCTTCCTTCTTCCACTTGCTCCTTTAATTTGAGAATCTCTTCTTTCAACCCATTTTATTGTTCTTCAAATGCTTGAAGTAGTTCTTCATTCCACATATATGATTTTTCAAGATACGCTCTTAGAGAGACGATCCCAGCTTCAAGATCTTCACATTATGGTTTATATTCCACAACAACATTTACTGACTTAATACGATCCTTGTTATCATATGCCTTCAACTTATCTTTAAGATTAAAAAATATTTTTCAAAGCAAGAAAATATTTTGTTCTAATATCAAAAATTTCTTCCAACTTCTTCTGAATCAACAACTGACATAACAAAGGTTGTTTTTTATCATGTTCATTTTTTGACACATTGTTAGGGATAAGATTACCTGGTATTTCCTCTGTTGAGCAACCTTCTTTTGGGTTTTCTTCATGGATTGATTGTAGCTTATCCCACACTTTATTTTCAGTTGCATAATGCATAACCCTATTTAATGTTGAATCAAGTATGCTATTAATGATGTCACTTAATGCCTTACTATTCTTTTACACTTCCTCATCTAATCGAGGAATTTTGGTGTAGAAATTTCTTACTAACTACCAAACATAACGTTTCATTAGATTAGACTCCATCTTTCCTTTCTATTGGTGAAAAATATCATTACTTAGCATAAGTATGCCTTCATTGTCCATTGTTTTTTACTTGCCTTGATCATATGCTTCTAGGGCCTAGATGTTTGAATCTATTTTATATTTAGAGTGCTTAATTCCACTTTTACCCATAAGTGCAAGTTCAGTTGTTTCACTGTCATCATCACTATCATTATTGCATAGACAAGGAAATGGACCATATTTAGAACAAAATCCCATACCTGATATTATTTGTTACAGTCTTCTTCATCCTTGATCAATAAAAAGTGGGTTTCTCCCAAACCTCAATATTTGTTGACATATGTAACTATCACTACATCTGATATATCACTGTCATAGTTTTTTGAATACCTCCTTCAAGCTATCTTCTTCTTTTCCATCATCTTGATGGATCTCCTTCAAGAAATCAAGATTATTATGAAGGATCTGCTCTGATACCAATTATTGGGAAAAATACTAAGAGGGGATGGGGGGATGAGGTGAACCATATTTTAAAAACGTACAATATTTCTTATTCATATTTTTATACATGATTGTGATGTAGACAACTAGCGTATTTCCGGTTAACTAACTTTTTAGTTATTTCATCATCTATTTAACTTGAACCAATGTATCAGCACTTCATAAGGCATTAACTAAACAATAATTCTTTGTAGTAAGAAGAAAAGAAACCATCACACATAAGAAACACATAAACACACATGAATGCCATGATTTTTTGGTGGAAACCTAATGTGGGAGAAAACCACCACTGTTGTCATCTTTGTCTTAATCTTTTATTATAATGAAAAACTTCTTACAATCTTGTACTAGCAAAAACTCATACCAACATGCAGGCACCCACTTCCAAAATGTTACAACCTTCTCTCGTTCTCCAGCACCCACTGGGAGGGAGCTCCAACCCCCTGAACTCGTTTATCGACACCCACTAGAAGGGAGCTCTTACCCCCCAATCTGGTTTACCAGATACCGCTAGAAGGAAGCTTCCACTTCCTCATTGAAGGCTCCAACCCTCAACATTTACGTGGACCACATTTCATAATATTTCATACTGGATCCACCTGAATAAAAAAATCAAACTTGTAGGCCACTTTTCATCAAATTTTCCGACTAGATGCAATACCATCATTTAAGCCCAATTCTAAACAACGATACTGAAATCAAACACTGTATCAAATCACTTAATCATTGAACATACTGGATCACTAAATCAATCATTGAACTAACTTATTCTCAAACAACCAATCCAAGTTATATAACTATATACCCATTCATCAGAATATCACTGAAATAAGATCTTATCATTGCAAACACTTATTAATCATATGTCAGAATGTATACGCTACAATTGTGAGTCATACCCATGTATGTATGCGTTTTCCCTAAAGAATACATGTATGCATATCTCAATACACTGAAAACTAAATCTACATCTCTGTACCATTGAATCAATCACTTAATCATACTCTGAAACCATCACATATTACTAAGCCAAATACATAACCATATGCTATATAAATTCACTTAATTATTGAACTAATTGAATCAATCACTGAATTTCAATCAACCAATGCAACCAGTGTAACTAGATCAAATTAAACTTCAACAGACCAAAATATTCAATGCACAACCACTTATCAATATACCAATCAATACACTATTACCCATCACTGAAACCAATTTTTGTCATTACAAACACTGATCAACAACATGTCAGAATATATACACCATTTTTCTAAAGAATATCCATGTATATATGTGCTTTCCTTTAAGAAGTCCTACGTACATATCTCAAAAGGTTGAACCCTGAATCTGAATCACTACACTACTAAAATCAATCACTGAAACACATATTTACCTTATCAGAAATCTCTAAATGAAATAAAGATAATCTCATAGCATCATTATTATTCAACATTTCATAACATAATCAGTTCAACCTCAATCAACACTATCAAACACAGATCATCATGAAAGACATCATCGACAAACAACAACGCACATAACAATACTACTCATTTCTCATATACAAAAAAAAACGTAACATGTGTACACAACCCTTATAAGACACTTCCGTGTATGTACGTGCCTATCAAGAATCATATCCGCGTATAGATCTTTCCATACTGTAGAATCGATACGCAACTACCCAAAAGCAGATTCGCGTATGTATGTGATCTTTCTGAAGAAAACCTACGTACATATTTGTAACTATTGAATCATACCTTCATTGCACAACATAACATCAATCAAACCAAAATATTGGTATACACTATAAAAGATACACATGATAACATCATCATCACATATTTATCAAATCATAAGTAGATTATTTGTTGTGTAGTCATTTCAGATCTATAATATCTGATCCATCATCATACTCCAAGGTGCATACTTATTTCAGATCAAAAAATTCATCAATAACCCATATCCTACCCACTTAGCACTTTGATCTCTATATCCTTATATATCTTAGGCCTTAGCCATTACCTTAGGCTAATTTTGTATTTATTCCAATGGTATTCTTTGACAAGATCAAATATTTGTTGCCACGCTCGTTACTATGGGCCAATACCATGGTGCAGAAACTGTACACAACTTTTCATTACCATAGCTACGTATGTACATGACTTTTCTTCATAGGACCAACGTATACTTCCTCAAAATTAATCTTTATAATTCCTCTATCTCTGAACTGATATTTCTTTGTTCAATATTTCTGTGACATATGTACTAGCTTGAATACTCATCTTGCTACCATCATGTTGACATCTTTATTAACTATGTTTCCATTGAGGACAACACATTTTTCATAACGCCAACACATTATAGAAGAGATATCCTTGAATCTCGAAGTATTTAACACTCTTCTTGATCACCTTTTACTTCTCCTTTGATGAGAAGTGTGGTGGAAATATTTGTGTGGACAAATAATTGGCAATGTCAACAAGCCAAGGGGATATAATAGAAATTGCAAAATATTTTCATCGAGAAGATTATTTAGTATAGGAAAGGTCTCACGAGTATTGTTGATATGAGAAATTAAATATGCTACGGAATTTTATTTCCCATACTTGCCTAACAGAATGATGTTAACTTCCCACAACAGTAGCAAACTTCTTGTTATATTTCTATTGGTTATTGGTTTAATCATGAAGTATTTTATGGAAGAATGGTTAGTATTCCCAAAGGTTTCATGTCTTGTAATATAATGTCAAAAAATTTTAATTGCATAAATGACTACTAAAAATTCCTTCTCTATAATAGAATAGTCAAGTTCAACTAGTGCCAACTTTTTGTTTGCAAAATAAATAAAATACGTTCTTTTTTCCCTAAAACTTCTCCTATGGCTGAATCAAAAGCATATATATATATGTGTGAAAAGTTAATGTCCAATAAGGCCCTCTATATACAAGAGTTGTGGAATTTTTTTCTTTAAGTACATTAAAAGCAACTTGGCAATCATTATTCCAATGAAATTCAACATTCTTTGTAAGCAATAAAAATAAAGATGAGGCAATAGTTGAAAAATTCCTAACAAAGGACCTATAATACCCAACACATCCTAAAAATATTTTCACATCCCTTTCAAAAGATGGAGTTGGTAAGTTGATAATCACTTCATTCTTAGTTGGATCAACCTTAATACCTGAAGCAAATATATGATCTCAAAGAACAATCCCTTCATTAAACATTAAACATCATTTTTCATTTCTTAAAGAAAGATTTGTTTCTTGACATCTATTTAAAATTTTGTTTAGGTTATCTAAGGCTTCCTCAAAAGTATCTCCATAAACAGTAAAGGCATCCATGTACACCTCTACAAATATCAATAAAAATGGCCAAAACTACCGTCTAAAATGTGGCAGGCACATTACAAAGTCCAAAGGGTAACACTTCATAAGCATAAGTTCCCCATGGGAAAGTAACGGTTGTCTTGGCATTTTCGATATATTTTTATCTGATTGTAGTCACTGAAATCATTGAGGAAAGAAAAACATTTCTTTCCAGCCAATTTATCCAAGACATGTTCTATGAAAGTTAAAGGGAAATTGTCTTTTAAATTATATTTATTAATCTCCCTATAGTATATACATACCTTCCATTTATTTCCCTTTTAGGAACAATAACCAAGCATGAAACTCATTGGCTATCAGATATAGGGTAGATGAAATCTACATCTAATATTTCTAAAGTTCCACTTTTACTATGTAATTCAGTGCATGGTTCATTCTTCTTTGTAGTTGTATAACATGTTTAACATTCTCTTATATGTATATGTGACGTGTACGAATTCATTCCCTGCATGTTGTATAATCCCAAGCAAAAGCTTTGGAAGATTTCCACAAAACTGAAATTAATTGTTTCTGCTGGAAATCATCTAATTTTGAATCAATGTTTAAGATTTTTCAAGGAGAAAGTTCAATAATTTTATTGCATGAATATGATATAGAATGTACAAGAAACAATGATTTATAGGAAGATATTAAACTATCCAATGTTCATATTTCCTAAAAATGTTTTCCTAAAAGAGAATTGAGAGAAAAAAAAAAAATGATCTCAATAAAACTTGTTCAGATATTTGTGTCATAGATAAATTTTAGAAGTTTTTTCAAAATTAAAAAAAATCTTGTTCAAATTTTTGTATTATAGATAATTCATAATTTACTGATGGCTGCCCCTTAAAATATGGTAGAAAATCAAGATGAGAAATGAAATGATTAATATGCCTTTTTTATGTATTTTCTTTGAGATTTACAGCTTCTTCAATGGTTTAAATAGGTTGGATTATTCTAGATCATTGGCATCTAACCGTTTAACATTTTTAAATTCATCTATTGTCTTAGCAGGGGGTACAATGTAATATTATTGATTTCATCACCATTTGTTATTGTCATTTTCCCATGTATGACAACTAATGATTGCGTTGATAAATACAACCAAGATATTCCAAAAAAGGGATGTACACCCAAAGTAGATTTGGATTGAAGGGCTATAAAATCTATTGGTCAATCCCAAGAGTCATGGGAAACCACAATGTCTTCTATAATTCCTTCGAGTTTGATCTTTCACCTATCAACTAATTTTGAAACAATGAGGGTTGGTTGAAGGCTATCATTTTGTAAGTTTTGAATGGTTTCCTTGGTCATGATATTTATAGAAGCACCTAAATCAATGAGAGTGTTTGGAATATAAAATTTGTTGACTGAAATTGTTACGATGGGTTTATCGAGGTCAACATACTTTTCTGCAATGACTTCGGTAGTCATTAAACTGGCTAATTTTCCAAGGACTTGTATCATTGGCGAATCCTATTTTATTTTTCCAGTTTTCTTGGTACATAAATCCCTTATAGTTATGGTGTAAATTTGTATATCCTTTATGGAAAAAAGTAAGGTAGTTTATTACAAATATTTTTCAATTCATTAAGAATATCAAAGTCAGGTACCATTTTGGTATTTCTTGTTTTTCATTGATCAATATTTTAGGAAAAATGGTTGTCCTTTAAATTGGGTTGTTATTTTAAATGAACAATTTGTTTGATTGGTGTTTTATTTTATCAGTATTATTTAGAGTTTCCTCCTTTTCTTCTTCAATTATTATGGTTGATTTTGGATTTACAACCTTCCCTGAACGCAAATTAATTTCTTGTAATTGAATAAGATTTTCTTGTATTATACATAGAATTACTACAATTTCATAGGAGAAATCAAATAAGTAGGAAATGTTTCATTTTCAACACTATAAACATGTTTTTATACTTTATTATTTGAATTTACAATTTGCTAGGAAGGAAGTTGAGTAGGTTGTAGAGGTGGTTGGTTAGATGGAAGCCGTAATTGTTGTGGTTGGACTAGTTGTGGTTGTTAAGGATAGTGTGTTTGTTGATGAAGGGGTGCATATACTTAATGATGCATTTGTTGAGGGTATTGTTGGTACTTTTGGTATGATTTTGTTGATACAAAGGCTGAGAAAAATATGGTTGGAATTTTTGAGTAGGATATTGTGGTTGTTGATAAGGCTAGGTGGGAACATTGCTGTCAGAAATCATCACCAACCTTGTTGATAGGGTTGGTTTTACATTTGTTTTTGAGGCCACACCTTCCATGAAATTAGGGCATCCCATGTATTTTGAGGAGGATTATTATAGATAGGATTTTGTTGAGCAAGGTTCTGAGGCATACATGTTCCACGAGGCTGCCAAGTTCTCTGAGGTGCAATGTTATAAACTGATTATGTGTTCTCATGTCCACATTTATAAGTTGCTTCCAATTTAGGTAATGTAGCACAATCCTCAGTTTTATGTCCTACTGCGCAAATCAAACAAAATTGAACACTATCTAGAGGCCATTCTCTTACTTGATGTTTTTTTTTACATTTATTACAAAAAATAGATAAAATTGACTCTTTCTCTTCTTTCTTTTTCTTAACTTTTATGTCAATTAATTGAGAGGTAAGAGTGTTTCTTGAAAACCTCTAATAAATTTCCTAATTATTCTCTAGTAACACTTCCAGTAGATGATTTAGTAACTTTTGCAAGGATTTATTATCCCTCTTCCTATTTTAT
Source organism: Pinus taeda (assembly GCA_000404065.3). Taxonomy (NCBI): domain Eukaryota; kingdom Viridiplantae; phylum Streptophyta; class Pinopsida; order Pinales; family Pinaceae; genus Pinus; species Pinus taeda. The sequence goes on from APFE030527500.1 coordinate 12,049, forward strand.
CTTTACTTATCAAATACTTCTTGCACAAATCACTAGTTTTATCAAATTTCAAATGAGAAATATCACCAAAACTCATTAAATTGAGTAATTCTATGAATTATTCAAGAATGAATTTTAAAAATATTGTGCATCTTGTATCAGGATTCAAGTCATTTTGTTTTGATTTCTGCAGATTATATAAAAATATTTCTAAGTGGTCATCTAGACTCTCATCTTCTTATTGCATCATTCTAAATATATCCTCCTGCAAATTCATAGGTTTGTAATGGAGTTGATACCTTTTAAGAAAAAATTTATTCATGTCATACCAGTGTGCTATAGTACTTTCACCTACTTCCATAAGCCAACGTAATGTAGCTTCATTCAATGTTGTAGTAAATAATCGTAATTTTTGTGCATTGATTGTATAAGCATATCCATGACACAAAATATCAAATCAAAAAAGAAATGAATCGGGATATTCAACTACCCTACAATAAAAAGTTGGTTGAGCTGATGGAAGCTCCTATAATTTCCACAATAGGAAATCCAAATGTTGCTTCCCTATCATCATCATCATTATTATTTGGAGGAGGCAATTGATTTCCTTGTCCCCCTCCACCTTGTCCTACATTAGTTTCTCTTTCCTCATTTTCCATACTTTCTTCCAAAGAACAATGTACTCTTTAGTCCATATTTCTGGAGCAACCTCTGTGTGTAGTTCTAATTGAACCTTTGATTTATCACTTGATGTACCTGAACATTCTTGTGCTTGTATTGAAATTTCTACAAAAAATGTTACCCTTCCTCTTCTTGCAGTCAAGTTAGTATGTGGGAGGGTTATGTTCCAAGTATTCCTCTTTGAATTATTCCTCTACCTCTTGGTTCTCTAATGAATCTTCCTGTATCATCCCTTAATATCTTCATATAGTAGTTAACATATTTTGGCTTTGCAGGACACACTATGGTGGTGGCACAAGTTCTTACCTCCCTTCTTATGTTCCTACCTCGCCATGTTTTAATTTTTATGTTATAAAATAGAATAAAAATAATTCCTATTTTTTTTCTTTTCTCTTTCTTAAAACAAAACTAAACTCTTAGAACTAGTTCTTCTACACCTCCTTGGAAACGATGCCAAAATTTCAAGTCATTTAGTGGGCTAAATTTCACAACATTTATTTGTCAACCCAAGGAAGGTAATTTTATGAGGTGAAGGGACTATTTATGCAAACTAGTTGTTTCAAGATTTTCTATGGAAAATAAATGCAACTCAAGATAAGTAATTTCCAAAATTGGTTTATACTCAAGAATGTTTTCAATAACTTTTAACCCAATTATTGAATTTTCTATGATAGAAATTCAGATACAAATGAACACACAACCCAATCACACTAGGTGCTTCATTGTAAACATACTCAGTTTAGTCAACTAATTTTATGAAGTCTAACAAAGAATCTTAACTCAAAAATTAGTGTTTTGAAAGTAGAAAGCAAATACACTCAAAATAATTATAGATAATTGAACTCACATAACATAAATTAGTATATGTTTATTTCAATCCAATATTCTAATTATAAATTAAAATATGTTGAACTAAGATAAACAATTATTAAATGTAACTTTAAAACACAATCATATCTACATAAAAAATTCTCACTCATTAACCAACATTCTGTCTTCAAACCTATCACCTACATGAAATTGCAAGAGAAATAGAGTAACGATTATAAGAATTTGCAAATTTCATGTTAATTAATGAAACTTACTAATGGAGTAAATCTAGACATGAATAATCATTATTAAAGTAATTAAAAGTAAATAGACAACACATACTAGGGGGCTCTCTTGGAACATGCTATGACAAATACTAGAAAACTTACAAAAATGCTACACCATGTAACACAAGGAGTCTTTCATATTAAAACAATTTCAAAGTTTAATAAATGAAAATATTTTCTCAAAATAAACATATGGAATAATTGACTAACACTTAATTCTTGTCTTTATTATAATTCATTACATTGTTGGAACCAAATTGGCTCATAGAGGGTTTTGTTCAATATATTTGGGCAAATACATATAGATTCGATATATGAGAAACAAATAGGAGTCCATGGTGTGTTGTACTATCTTCTCAAAGTTATTATGGTGTAAAAACTAATTCCTATGCATCATACCTTAGAATCCAACTGTTAGCATTGATTTTATTGATTTGTCTAATTATAGTGCAAGAATTTTTGAACCAACAACCAGTGTTGACTTTGAGGATGTGAGTGGTTGGAGAAAGGAGGAATAAGATTTTATCCATCTTATGAAGATTTTGAATATCCTCCAAGTGTCATATTTCAATTTGCAAACGTGGAACCATGCAAACCTTCGAGAGATTATGGGAAATTATTTCTTGTTAATATTCTGTGATTGTAGGAAATTATTCCTACAATTGTTGAATTTTGAATTGAGTGATTTTAATTTATATTTATAAACAAAAAAGATAAAATTTAGCTAAGAAAGATCAATTACCTTTAGTATACCTTTTTATGCCATTATCTTTGTAAAACTAGTAAAAAGAAGAAGTTTTAGTTCAAAAATGAGGATGGAAATGTTGAATGAGATGGTTAACAAGATATCAAAATTCTCACCAAGCAAGACTGATGTTAGAGGGCCATGCTTTGACCTAGTTAGAAATCCATATAGAGACTCTTAGGTTGGAGAGTGATCAACCAATAAGTAGGTGAGAGGACTTCAAATCCCTTATTATGTCCTAATTATACCCTATGAAATATATAGAAGACCAATGTATTCATTGTCACTACTTTAGGAAGAAACAATGGAAGGGTGTATAGGAGTATGCCAATACATTTAGAAAGATGTGCATCATGTTGGGTATCTCTCCCAAGAACCTAGAAGTACTCCTCAATTATCTGGTCAGTTACATAGCCATTTACGAAAAAAAGTGATACTTTTCATGCCAATAAAAGTCAACGAGGCATTTGTAGAAGCATAATATTTGGAAAGTATATGCCAAAAGAATGGGTGGCTAGGTTGCTCAAAGCAAAAAGATAAATAGAAAGCTTCCGAGGAAGGGAATAAGAAGTGGAAAAGTGGAAAGGATAAGAAGGAAACACCCATTACACATCACTACAAGGATCATAACAACCATTGTAATGATTGCAACATATGTCCACACTAAGGAGAAGTGTTGGCAAATACATCCAAAGTTTAAGTGAAAGAACCACAAGAAGGATGTAAAGAAAATGATTCTTTTAGCCATAGATTTGAGACATTAGGAAAATAGTAGCTCTAACTTGGACGACAATATTGTGTACATTAATGTGAAAAGAAGTTAATCTAAGTAGCTTTCATTTCTAGGAAGAGAAGGAGATAAACAAAATATTCTACGTTAAGATCTAAGTCAATAAAACCAAGATATATTCTCTTTTAAACTTAGGTTAATAGGGTCATCACATAGTGATGGATTTGGTTAGCAATCTTGGATTAGAGGTACATGATCATCATAATCCATATTCATTGGGATGGGTAAATAAGGATGTAGAGATCAATAAACAAAGAATGCAAGATAAAATTTGTTGCAAGTTCTGATTACATTGATGAAGTGGAATTGTACATAGAAGAACTTGATGTATGTGAAGTCATGTTTGGGAGTCCCAACATGTATATGAGGGACACACTATTCATACAAATATCCAATTGGCACTACATCATCAAGGATGGGAATTCCTTGATCATCAACGCACATAGAGGCAAGTCAAATATTTCACTCATAAGTGTCGACCAAATCAAGAAGCTAATTATTTTTTCTAGTAAGAAATATATTTTACTTTTCTTAAGAGAAAATTAGTTTAATTATGAGTCAATAAGAGTAAAGACATCCGTAGAGGAGTGTACTAAATAATAAAAACATCAACTAGAATGGTTTCTACAAGCATTTAAAGGAGTGTTCTAGGATCCTAAAGGGATATCGTCTAAGAGGTAAGTGGAGCATGAAATCCAATTATTTCCACACTCTCCATTGCTAAATATTGGGTTGTATCTAGAAGCAAATGAAGTGAGGAAGTAGTTGCAGCAACTACTGAAGCAAAGTATGATTTGACCAAGTACGTAACCTTTAGGGTCATCCATCATGATTGTACCAAAAAAAGATGTGACTTGGTGAATGCACATGAATTATAAGAAATTAAACAAAAATATGCTTGAAGATCAATACCCTCTACCTAAGTGTTGTGGTGTAACACCAACTTCTCTACCTACCTAAGTGTTGTGGTGTAACACCAACTTCTCTACCTAAGTGTTGTAGCGGAACACCAACTTCTCATTATTATATATATGTATCCAATAATAACTACCCCTTATTTTAAATTTTTGAAGAAATTCTCCCTTAGTGTGTATATTCCTTTCAATCTAAAATTTGGACAAAATTCCAGGGAAAAAAAAACAAAAACAACCATACATCCCTTATTCATTTATTCTTCCCTTATTCATTTATTATTGGAGCCCGCATAAGAAAAAAACCCCAAATTTCATCATGATAAAGGATATCGGCATATACATTTTCATAATTTTTAAAATCATGCCTATGTATACATATGCGGTTATAATTGAGAAATGGGAGCTTGCTCGTTGGATCCCATTTCAAACTATAAGCCTCATATCGATATTCCCTATTCACATAATGATTACTATTAATGGCACTTGATGGGGGGATGTTTTGTCACCTGATATCGGGTATCTATGTTTCAACATTTTGATATATGATAATCCCATAACGGGAAAAAAGACACTGTTCTTTAAAACATCAAACTTAAGAAAACTTTGATACAATGATATGCCACCTAAACATGCCACCTCATACCTAATGTTGACATGTCATCTCACATGTGGCTATGCTGGCATGTCCAGTGACACATGTCACTCAAATCCTACTTTTTTGGTGATTGTTTGGCTTATCTCGAAGGCATGCGTCATTCTGGTGGCACTACCATGTCACCCTTGTTTGCGTTATGATTGGCCGCATCATTCGATTCATATTAGATATTATCCTATCATATTAAAATGTTGTATCAAGAGGTAGCTATGATATTCTATATGTTCTAAGTTAAGATTAATCATAATTAGTTTAAATAATAAAACGCAATAAAGAGGATTTATTGTTGAGATCTTAGATGAAATTTGAATTAGTTAGTTTTTTTGTTTCAAAGAAAATGAATAAGGGTTGAGGGAATGATGAGTCGCTCTGACAGGGAACGTTAGGGTTTTGCAGTGTGTCGGCGCTACAGAGAAGCGATCTAGATCAGCAAAGGTCAGGGATCGAGCAGGAGACCTCATACGGATTGGTGAGTTTCTGCGTAGAGGGAAACAAGACAGCGAAGATCAGATTGAATGATTTATCCTGAAGGAGCCCATGGAATGTACCACGGGGAGGGGAGAGATCCCCTCCTTTAAAAACGTAGTGGCAGGGGAATCCAGTGGGGGCAGCAGAACAAATCCATAGACAGACAATGCTAAAGATATTCCGGTACTGGGCAATTGATGGCAAGCAAAAATGGGGGGAAGATGTCTTCCAAGGGCCCAGAAACGACCAAGGTATGTGATCCCAAACAACAAATTGGAAGATTATCGAAGCTACATGAAAGACCATGCTTTAATCTGTAAGTTTATAGGTTTTTGGCCCTCTGAGAGGGATTTAGTAAAATGGATTCAATTAAGATGGAAACCAAAAGGGCATATTGATCTGAAACTGGGAGCAAAGGGTTTCTTTACTATCATTTTTGTGAATCTAGAGGATAAGGAAAGAATCTTCGAAGAGGGACCATATTTTATGAATAATGTAGGGTTATTCATGAGGCATTGGGAGGAAAGGTACAACTCGGATGCAGAAAAACTGCTTGCTGCTCCAGTATGGGTTCGTTTGTTCGGATTACCTTCAGAGTTTTGGAACCCTGAGATTCTCGAAGGAATCGGTAACTCAATAGGGGCTTTTGTCAAAGTTGCAGAATCAACCAAAAGGGGAAAATTTACCTCTTACGCAAGGATCTGCGTATATATGAATATAGCAGAACCTCTGCCTGAATTTGTGGAAGTCGAATACCACGATGAAATTTGGCAGCAGCCTTTAGATTACGAGCACATTCCCTTTCAGTGTCAGAAGTGCCACGAATATGGTCACCTGTATAGAGAATGCCCTCAGAATAGGGAAGGAGAGCTTAAGAGAATAATAGAAGAAGAGCAAAGGAAAACAGCGGCAACTGAGATAGAAGAGAGAGGGTTTAAGGAAGTCCACAGGAGACAGAAGACACGGACCGAGGGACAAAAAGAGCAAACAAAAGGAAAAAACATCCCCGTGGAAAATCAAAATAAATTCCAAGCCCTCCAAGACGAGGAAGAGGAGACTGAAGAAGGTAAACAGGAAGAACAGGTTGTGGAGACTATCCCGATGGAAATCATAACGGATACCCTAGGCAAATCCAACAGCCAAACGAAAGAAACTGAAGTTGAAATGGGAGAGAACCAGGATAAACCAGAAGAGCAACCTAAACAAGGGTCAGACAAACAGAAAGAGATCGGGACTGAAGAAGAACGGATAATGAAAAAATTCTTGCAAGAATGGCGACATTTAGATGAGAGATTCATCCCTGAAATTCAAAAACAGCAATATAAGGAGGCCTATCAAAAATTTAAGGAGAAAAAAGGAGGATTGGCAGAGACCGGACCGGAACAATCAGAAGCGTTAGGGTCTCAGACAGTAGGATTGGAAGGACATGGAAAAGGAGGAAGGAAAAGAGGGAGGAAACCCATGAATGAGATGATCCAAACAGTAGGGGAAACTCTTGTTAATTTCGGAAAGGTAATACCTCTGTCTGAGGTATTTCACCCCCCTCCTAAAAAGTTGTAAATGATCATCACAAGCTAGAATATAAGGGGACTTAATAGTAAAGGAAAGCAGGGGTACCTGAAGGAGAGGTTGAAGAAAGATAAACCGAGTATAATGCTGATTCAAGAAACTAAAATGAATCAACAGCAGATACAGGAAATTTTGGATAAATCTAAATCAAAATTTGAAGTTATGGCCCAGGACGCGGAGGGGTCAGCTGGTGGCTTAGCGATACTATGGAATTCAGAGGAGGTCATCTTCGAGAATTGGATCAGCCTACCCAGAATCCTTTCTGGAGTGTGTAGGATAGTAGGAACGAAGGAAAGAATACTCATCTCCGGAGTGTATGGCCCTCATCTTCCCAGGGACCGAAAAGAGTTTATGAGGAATATTCAGGCAGTAAGAAAACTAATCCCAGACGATTTATGGATAATAGGCGGTGATTTCAATTTGATCCGGGATCTAGGAGAGAAATGAGGAGGCATTAGGAGACAGGATCCAAGTATGGACGATTTCAATGAACTCATAACAAATCTAAGACTAGTAGACACCCCAACAACAAATGGGGTGTTCACCTGGAACAATAGGCGAGGTGGCAGGAATTAGATTGCTTCAAAGCTGGATAGATTCCTCCTATCTGAGAAAGTTCTGAATAAAGATGTTTTCATAGAGGCCAAAATTCTCCCAGGCTTAGGATCTGATCACTGGCCGATTTGTTTGGAAATTGACATTAAAAAAATCAAAAGAAAGAAACCTTTCCGTTTTGAGTCCTTTTGGCTCAGAAACCCGGATTTTCTTAATAAATTAGAAGAATGGTGGATCCAAAGTCAAGTCAGAGGACAATGCAAAATGCATACTTTCCAATTAAGGCTTAAGGAAATAAAACACAAAATTAGAAAATGGAACAAGGAGGACTTTGGGAATATCTTTGAGGAAAAACAAAAACTTGAAAAGGCAATGGAGGAGGTACAACAGCAAATTATCCTGGAGGGAAGAGATGAAGAAAGGTGCAAGGAGGAGAGCAGTTTAATAATCCAACTGGAGGAAAGGAGAAAACAGGAGGAGATCCTATGGAGACAGAAGTCCAGAATAAATTGGCTATGGGAAGGAGAGAGGAATACTAAATTCTTTCATCAAGCAATGATTCAACACCGGCAACGGAACCGGATCTTCTCAATTAAAAATGAAGCAGGAGAGAAAGTAATAGAACAAGATGGAATAGAGCAAGTCCTAAATGACTATCATAAGGGGATCCTCACTGAATCCCAAGATGACAGAGGGGTAGCAATCAATCAAATCTGTAAGGAAATCCCAAAAATGATCACAGAGGAGCAGAACAAAGGACTCATGTGCGCAGCAACACTAGCAGAAGCCGAAGAGGTAATTATGAACATGAAAAAAGGAAAAGCACCGGGTTCGGATGGCTTTACGGCTGAATTTTATCAAGCTGGCTGGCAGTTTCTAGGACAGGACATCCTGGAAGTGGTCGAAGAATCTCGGGTAAAGCACAGAATGTGGTCAGGTATGAATGCCACCTTTATAACTTTAATTCCTAAAACTAACAACTCTGAGGAAGCTCAAGGATTCCATCCCATTGCTCTGTGCAACGTTATTTCTAAAATAATTGCAACTCTGGTGGCAAAAAGATTGAAACCGCTCCTCCCAAGCATCATCTCCCCTAAACAAATGGGTTTTGTTGAAGGAAGGCAAATTCTAGATGGTTTAGTGGTAGCCCAAGAGATGATTCACTCCCTCAACCAACATAAGAGGAAAGGAATTATGATTAAGTTGGATCTCTTAAAGGCGTATGATCGCCTGAACTAGACATATCTTTGTGCGGTGTTGGAAGCATACGGTTTTGAAAAGCGTTGGATTGAATGGATATTCAGTATGGTCTCCACCCCCATTTTCTCAATATTGGTCAACGATAATCCTTCAAAACCCTTTAACGCCTCTAGGGGGATAAGACAAGGTGATCCATTATCACCCTTTCTCTTTATTTTAGCAGCAGATGGTCTCGGGCGAATCTTAAAAAGAGAATCTAGGAGAAATAAGCTCAGAGGCTTAAAGCTTTGGGGAAACAATTTAGCCATCACACATCAACAATTTGTTGATGATATAATGCTATTCGAAGAAGTCAGCCTCAGGGAAGTCAGAATAATCAAGGAAGTTTTGGAGGTTTTTTTGGAAGCATCTGGCATGGAGATCAATAAGGATAAATCGTGCACTTTCATTTTTAATACCCCGGAGGCAATAAAGGCTCACCTCACAAGAACCTTGGGATTCAAACAAGGAGAAATTCCTACTAAGTATCTAGGTAATCAACTAGACATCCACCCAACACGCATGAAGAATTGGCAAGAGGTTATTGACAAAATAAAAAGGAGGTTATCAAACTGGTCGTTCTGCTCTCTGAACATCGCCAACCGCATAGTCCTTCTAAAGGCTGTTCTCCAATCAATTCCAGTGTATACCCTGTCTATAAGAGCAGCATCGAAAGGCGTTTGCGCAAAACTAAGGGAGATTTTTGGAAAGTTCATATGGGGAGGACGAACTCAACAGAGAAAATGGGCCCTCGTTTCTTGGGCAAATCTGATCTAAAGGAAGGAAGAAGGAGGTTTGGGGGTGAGGGACCCTGAAACTCTAAATAAGGTTCTAGGGGCTAAATTATGGTGGAGGTGGCTGCAAGGAGGGACAGATGTATGGAAGAAGATTTTGGAATACAAATATAATATGCCGGAACAAACAGAGGAAAAACTGAGAATCCAAAACACCCCAAAAGGATCATCAATTTGGAACTTGGCAAGCCAAAACAGAGAATTGATTAAGAAGTATGCTTTCTAGGAGATTCGGGGGGGAGAGAAAGCTAAATTCTGGGAAGATGGATGGCAGCAAAAAAGAAAGATGAATGAAATAGAAACCCTTCAAGACCTTCAACAGAGAGCACAGAGGCTAGGGATGGATAATGTAAAGGACTATTGGGTGGAAGAAGAGAACAGAGAAATATGGAGAAAGTGGAAAAAACCAGGAGAATGGACTGACAACATAAATAGGGAGATAGAGGAAGGCTACCTTAGAGAAATGGATCTTAGGAAAATACGAAACAGGACTGGCGAGGACATCCTAAGATGGGGAAAAACAATGAGAGGGTCTTTCACAGTAAAGGAAGCCTACTTCCTAACTACAAGGCAAAATCAGGATGAAGAAGATCAAGATTGGAAGAAGATATTGGAAGGAAAATGGTGGCCAAAAGTCACAATCTTTGCCTGGTTGGTTAGAAAAGGAAAGATTTTAACATGGGATAAAATCATAAAGAGGGGTTTTCAAGGCCCGTCAAGATGCAGCCTATGTAACAGAGAAGCAGAGAATCAAGAACATCTTCTAAATAAGTGTCCTTTCGCAGAAAACATTTGGGAAAAGATCAGAGGTCTATTTGGTAGAACAATGAGAGACCAGACAAACATTCGATTGACCATAGGACAATGGGGAACAAGGCAATTCCAAAGTAAAGTGGTCAGAAGAATATGGAGCCTAGCAGTTGGTTTTGTGATCTGGTTCATATGGAAGGAACGCAATAAAAGAATTTTCAGGGGGCAAAATAGTAGGCTAGAAAAGGTTTGGGAAGAGATAAGTAAAGAAATCAGGGAAACTATGCTTTCAGACAAATGGGATGAGGAAGATTGGAAGATGGACCAACAGGAAGGGAGAATAGCCTCACTGCTAAACCTAGAATTCAGTTTGATCTATCCAAGAAAAGAGAGACAAAGCAACCCGCAGGTTCAAAGTCCAAATCGTTTTAGCTACCCTAGGATTCACTCCATTAAACTAAACTTCGATGGAGCTTCGAAGGGTAACCCAGGTCTAGCAGGTCTTGGAGGTATCTTTTGGGATGGAGAAGGAAAAACCAGATGGGTTTTTGCTAAATGGGTAGGAGATATGACAAACAATGAAGCTAAACTTTGGGCTGTTCACGAAGGCCTGAGGATAGCTGTTCGAAATAGATACCTGAACCTGGAAATTGAAGGGGATTCACAAATCACGATTTAGATGTTGCGGAAACTCAAGGATGGGCAGAGGTGGGATAAAGTCGCTAAAAGCTGGAGGACAACAGCCATCATCAAAGACATTGAGGAATTGCTAAACAAGATTGATTATAAAACCATCAAGCATGTCCGACGAGATGGGAACAAGGCGACGGATTTCCTTGAAAATTGGGGTAGCAAGGAAGAAGGCAGTAAACTGGATAGAAGTTGGTCATCACTGGAGAGGGATCACAGCTGGGATGGTCTCAAAACAATTTTAAACCATGATCATGAGGAAGCAACAAAGCTTTCTACAGGAGGAAACTGACCACCCGATCAGGCTAGATGAGCTGGCGAGGAGTACAATGATGTTTTGGTGGCGCACGAAGAAAGTCACAGTCGAATGTGATCAAGGCATAAGTGCAATAGGTAAGTGGAGCAGCCGGCAGAGGAAGGGTGCAGGTCCTCGGTTCAGTGGAGCAGGTGGTCTGATCACTGGACGGGACGAAAGGACGGCGAGAGGATCGATCCATCATGCTACGGGCCTCGGGCATATCTGCAAACATAACTTCGGTAATGATACCGATGATCAGATGAGATTAAAGAACGAAGGAAGGCGACGGGATATATGCTGTGAGGAGTGCAAGAAACCTGCAGGCAGATACCCTGAGCGTCGGTGTAGTCTGGAAGTTATCGTAAGGAAAGAGGGAGGAGTAAATTGCAGAGGAAGGAGGATAATGGAGGCGGAAGGCAGTGGGAGCGTGAGAAGATGGATGCGCAGCGGGGGTCCTGAAGACCAGAGCAAGCTCGCAGCAGATATGAAGGGCAAGCGAAAAGTGGAGGTTGAAGGGAACCCGAATATACAGGTTTTAGAGATATCAGAAGAGGAGAGCGAGGAACAGAAGGGAAACCAGGAAGAGGAGGGATGGAAAGATCGATGGAAAAGGTTACCAGATGAGGATAGTGAGGACACAGACGAAGGCACATGTCATTCCGCAGGCAGGGGCAGGGGAGGACCACGCGGCAGAGGCAGAGGAGGAAGAGGCCGAAGGGGCCGAGGTGGGCGTTGGAGAAAGGATCTAGCGGAGAGAAGAGGACGGAGGGGGCGTCAATGCAGCCCAACCCTGGAGGCGGAAGTTGAGCCTGCTGCGGGAAATGGTAACCGGCGGACAAGACAAACTATTGGAGACAGAATCAGAATTGCTGAGCAGGAGTATAGGGAGAAATCTAACCCCAAGATCAGGAGAATTATGGAGCATTGGGAAGAAGAAGCCATCCAGGCTCAATTTGAAGAAGAGATGGAAGATTGGATTGCTATTATGCCTGATCCTGGCCATACCAGAGGAAGAATGACCCTCTACAAGCAGTCTCTTCATTTGTATTGGGTCATGAAAAGGCTTATGGCAAAAGCTTTAGAACAGGTAGCCATGGAGATGGCTGAGATGGTTCAGAGTCTCCCTAATGTGAAAAAAGAATTGAAGGACATAGTCATAACCATGCTTCTGCAAGAAAAAAGACTGGAGGATCTGCAGCATCAGCTCGTGGCAAGTGGAGTGCTGGTGAAGAAGGAAAAAGTTCGGCAAGCTGAGCCTGAAAAGCAGTGATCAAAGGCATGTTTTGCTGTTTTGGGATCTGTCTCGTTTTTTGATTTACTGTATGCATGAGCTCTTTTGCTTTTTTTATATATAGGAAGCAGTATATAGGCAATATTATGGAAATAGAAACAGAAACAGGACATGAAGTATGGTATGAACAGTTGGATACTTTCTATTTTTGTTTTGATGTGAAAAACTTTGGGTGGTCAAGATACCCGGTTTCCCTTCGGGGCGGGGTGATACCACCCTGATGCTGTAAATATTATTTTATGTTAATAGAAAAGGACCTACCCAACTTAAAAAAAAAAAAAAAAAAAACGCAATTAACAAGAAGATTAACAGAGTGGTTTTCTACGCAAAGTCATAGATTTTAGTGTTAAATTTTTGTTGTGAATTTTTATGAAATGAACATATTATTATTATTATCTAATTTTAGGGTCACGACTAAGACAAACACCAAATTTGTGTATGAGACCCTTTTATTTATGGGACAAGGGACCTATCTCCTCACAACGATTTGACTCCTAAGTCTATGAAAGCATACATGCTCTACCTCTCTGGTTTTAAACCTGTAACCTCTTAAGAAGAAACACATGCTCTTAATCATCGGATATTGTCTAGTCCTTTACATTTTATGGCCTTTCATAAAATGATTGATATTTTATATTACGATATTAAAATATCGGGGTATCATAAAACATACACCTCTCAACACACAACCCTAAAATCTGATATCATTACTTAGCGTAATCAGGTTATAAGTAGTGATTAGAGCATAATTGTGTGTTCAATAAAATGTTTTGATGCAAGAAATATGTTGTGGTGATTTAGGATATGGAAAACACTGAATTAACATAACTAGAGAATGTCTCTAAAGTTCTTTAATTATCTTTTCTTTATTAGGAAATAATTTATCTTTCAATTTATTTTTCCAGTAGAAACCATTGCTTTACTTATTTTAAAAATTTATTTATACAACCCCACTTATAAGAGAGAAGGATTCACATTTTTTTGAAAATAACCTTGTCTATTGATGTTAAGATTTTATTTTTAATTTTTAAATTAAGAGTACATTAGTGTTTTTGATCTTCTAGTGTTGGGAACGGTGTGTGGTATTGTTTATTTATGCAATTATTTCCATATTATATGGGAAAATAACAATTGTTTACTGTTTTAATTTTTTTAAAGTGTATAAATTTTTTTAAAGTGTATAAGCTGACTTAATACTTGCAATGTTGTTAATTATCATATTTTTTTATTATGTTGATTTATAATTGAGTTGGTGAATGAAATTTTTAATGTGTATAAACTAATTTAATACTTGCATTGTTGTTAATTATTAGTTTTTTTATTGTGCATATTTATAATTGAGCTCGTGAATGAACATTACTGTATGAAGAGTGTAATGAATTATATTTTCCATTTAACTATATATTTGGATGATTTAATCATTATTTTTTCTTTTAAAAACTATATAAAATTGATGAATTGTTTCTATGTTTAGACAACCATTCTTCATAATTACTACTTCATTAAATTACGCTCCTTGGATAGGTTAACATAGAAGAGCTTAGATTCATTTACTTTCTAAATAGATTAGAATTAGATTTAGGATTTAGAAACACTTTCACAATGTATTCGATCGAGGAGAAATTCTATTAGTGGCAACCAGACCCACATACTAGTGAGGATCACCATCCGAATTGATTATAGGCCTATTTTGGGACCTTAATAAGGTGGTTTCTCCTATTTTTGACTATGAAATTTATAGGAATCAATTATTTTAGCACTAGAAGGAGGGATATTGATAATTAATGGCACAAAGAGCAACATGAAAAGCTAGAATCCATTCATCAATATCACCTCCCCCTCAACACCACTCATAGTGTCAGGTTCTAATTCTCCTCTTAAGATCATTTCTTCAGCATTAGGGACTAAATTATCCAAGTCATTTTTTCATATAGATTCCATAGAGGTAACACAAATAATACATCAATACACTATATAATATGTTGTTATGGAGGAGGTCTCGCAAGTGATCACAAATTTTGATTCTTCAGGTGTAAATCTACTAGTGTATCATGATATCACTATTGAAGTTGCTCAACAAATTCTTGTAGACAAAAGTGAATGTGAAGCCTATGAACAACCTAAATCAACTATTCCTCCTTAGTGGAAAATTTTAGGAGTTTTCATATGAGCCCAAAGCAAGAATCTTGGACATGAACCTATTGAGTATAATTTATGAGCTAAAGGTAAAATATCTTAAACAAAAAGTATTCCTAGTTCTTCTTTCAAGGTCATTGTTAATCCTCTTGCAATTTCTAAAAAACCATAGAAATATCTTATTTTAAACCTCAAGTTTTTGGCTTTTAATACACCTCCCAGATTTACATCTATAGGTAGTCCTAGTTATAAACCCATAACTTCTCATTCTACAACTCCTACTGCATAGGAAACTCTTAATCAATCAATAACTTCAGTCATGGTTAGTCAACCAAGAAGATCTTGGTTATCTTTATGTGTAGTCAAAATCTCAAGTGGTCAACAAGATTTACCTAAACACCTAGAGAAGGTTTTGTCCAAGTTTGTTCCTAATAACGAAGAATCTCCTAAAGATAATATTAGTAGATTCATTCTAGTAGTGAAACTTATTAACATGGAACATGAGGATGTTGTGTGTCATTTATTTCCTCATAATTTTGAAGGAAATGCCTCTATATGGTATTTTTCTTTCTCAATTGGCATATTTTTGAAAAAGTGTTTATTAAAAAAAATGGTGATGATAAGTCACCAACCACATTAGTTCTATAATTTTTAAGAATGAAGATGAATTATAAAGAAAAAAAATTAAGGACTTCAATTAGAGGCTTATAATCTTGTTAAACAAGATCCACATAGATTCCAAACCAACACCTAATATGCTAATAGAATTTTATACAAATGCTTTATCATATTCCATTGCTATTTTTGTTAAAAGAGATGGAAAGAATACATTAGTTGAAATAATGCAAGAAACTTTGCAAGTAGAAAAGGAAATGCTGAGCATTATTGGAAAAACTAAAATTGATGAGAAAATATCATTGTATCCAGCCAGAAATGTTGCTTGAAACAAGAAAAAAAATAAGGAAGCTGTATATATGTAAATCTCACAGAAGTTGGTAAATAATCTAGCAAACAATATCATTGACATTAAAAATAATGCAGGAGAGAAGTCAATGTTTAAAAGACCATGGAAGCCATTTTTCAAAAGAAACACATTGTTGATTTTCTTGTGCAATTAGGGTTAGCACAATATTTGTGAAATTTTGATAATTACTTTTGATGTTGATCTTATTTTAACTTGTTCCGATATATATCATTCAATAATTATACTTCATAAATTCAACAATAAAGAATAGTATAATAATACATATCAGAATGTACAAAATAAAGAAAGGATTTACCCTGCGAAAATCCACTATGGGAAAACCCAACAACCTTTTCAATAAAGAAATGATTCTTGTTTAATAAGAGACACACACAGACCTATGATCAAACCTAGTATTATCCTCCAAGTCAAGCCTCCCAATATAATCCAGAATTTTAGCCCCTACAAGTCATGTGAACTTCTTGTTACTCATGCACACTTCCTGTGACTCATGCACACTTGTTGTGACTCATTCACACTTCCTTTGACACTTATGCACCTCTTGTGACTCATGTTCACTTCCTACGACACATGTGCACTTCCTGTTACAGCTGCGAACTTCCTGTGACACGTGCACTTGTTCCTTACGTGGACTTCCTATTATTCATGTGTGCTTCCTATTCCTCACATGGAGTTATTGTTACACATGTTCACTTCCTATTCCCCATGTGGAAATCTTGTTACACATGCACACTTCTTGTTCCTTGTGCGGACTTCCTGTTCAGTTTCTTGCTAATTGCCAAAATGAGGAAATTGAGTTGCCTTTATATAGTAGTTTGCCTAGGGTGAATAGACATGTCCCTTTTCCAGGGCCGACTTGACTTGGAGGGAACTTGACTTGTTACATTTGGAGCCAAAATTTTCATTTCAAAAATTCAAATTTACATCTTTTAAAATTCGCAATGGGACTTTGACTCAAAATAAAATTTCCTCTTACTCAAGCCTTTATAAATATTCTTTAGAATGTTAGATATAGCTACATTAAGTGACTAAAAGTACATTATGAAGATTGACGATAGTTACAAATTCAACACTCCCTCTAAACTAGGGAGGTATTCATAATCACTGTCACAGATATTCTCAAATTGAACAAATTTCTCTAAATAAAAAGGTTATCCATTATCACCACCATCATCATCTATTATCAGCATCTGCTAGCGGCCATATCAAGGTTCGTACCAAATCCATAGTAATGTCATTAGCATATTAAGACTCACTCCTCTAGAATGATCGGTCCTCAAATCCCATGACCACCACCTAGGCCAAAAATGTTAAGATCATCAACTATCAAGCACTCACTCACCCTTCCTGATGAGCACTCTAGGCCAAGACCTTACTCAATCCCTTCATGGTTGGTGATCGGGTCTAGATGCTAAATCAGATCTCACTCCACCCTACCCGATGTGCTATCAGGGCCAAATGCATAAGGACCTCACTCCATCATGCCTGATCTATGATGAAGGTTAGGCGCCTCACTCCACCATTTTTTATTTGTGATCAGTGTCCTCCTTCGAGAGACACTCGCTCAACAGTACCTGTTGATCCCTCTAGGTCTCTTGGACCCATTCTCCCTTTTGGGAGAATGTCTATCTATGTTGCAAAAAAATCAACAACCCCTCTCAATGAGAGAGGGTGATCTTCACGAGCCCCATCATGTCTCTGAAGTACATGAACTTGTTCCTTGGCAATATATTCATTAGAACATCAACTTTCTTTTTATTTATGGAGATGCACTCGAGCCTTATTTATCTCCTCTGCACCATGTCATGGATGTAGTGATGCTTGATCTTAGTAAGCTTCGACATGTCATGGAATATGGGATTCTCTGAAAATTTCACACAACTTTGATTATCGCAGTGTATCACCGTTGGTTCCAACTCTTGGCCAAACAATCTTGCAAACAAATTATAAAGCCATACTGCTTTGGTATAGGCCTCATTGGCTACAATTTTTTCTAATTAGTAGTGTTGAGTGTGATCAACCTCTACTTCTTGCTCATCCACGATATCATAACAGATCTGAAACTAAAGCATACTCCCGAGGTACTCTTCCTATGTTCAACAATTCCTACCCCATCAATGTATTTTTAACCTTGAAGCTATACATCCTTGTTTACAACATACCTCAAGCCATAGTTCATTGAACCACACAAATATTTCAAGATGTTATGTGCTGCAATCCAATCGTCATGTCTTGGTTCTACCTAGGATTGGCTTAAGGTGTTCACAACAAAGAAAATGTTTGACCTAGTGTTAACCAAATACATCAACATACCAATAAACTGCCAATACATATATGGATCTACTGATATGAAGTTGGATTCTCTTAACTTGTTCAAGTTAGTCACCATAGGAGTTGCCATGGATTTACAATCCATCATACTAAATTTATAAAGGATCTATAACACATACTTTCCTTAACCAAGGAAGATTTCACCAAGTTTTTGCCACACTTCTAATTCCAAGTAATAATGCATCAACCCAAGAGCCTTCATGTGGAACACAGAAGCTAACTTCTTCTTGCGTTGAATGATAATAGGATCAACACCTATCAGAATCAAGTCATCAACATATAATAGTAATATCACAGATGCATTATTCACCACCTTAGAGTAAATGTTTAGATCAACTTCACTCTTGGTAAATCCTAGTCTCATAAGATAATTGTCAATACGAGCATACCAAGATCTTAGAGCTTTCTTCGTGATTGATTGATACTCCTCATTCACTGCTTCCTTCCATACCCGCTGAATAGTTTCTTCTTCATATGTGGAAGGTTCTTCATTAATGATTTTTGTCATGAGAGTTGCGTAGATGGAGAACATATTATGATTCTTTACTTCTCTAGATGTTCCCTCATGATTTGCATGACCTTCCACCTCTTCTAATGTGGATCTAAGCCATGTTGGTCTCTTCTTGATCTCTGGAACTATAACTGGTTCTATTGGATCTTGAGGCCCTTCTAACCTACTAGTACATTATCTTGAACTTTAACGCTCCTCCCTTTAGGCCTCTTTATTTACTTCATCTAAGGAATCTATGGATACTTCCTTATACCTCCAATATGCCACTCTCTCATCGAATGTGACATATCTACTAACCTCAATTCATCATTGTTTTGAAATGTAAATTATGTAGGCCTCTAAAGATTTTCTATATCCATAAAATATGCTTTTATTTCCTAAAGGCTCAAGCTTGTTCTGCTTATCCTTCGGAACATGAATACACACAAGACAACCAAAGATTTTGCCCAACCTCTGGCTTCCTTTTGGAGAAGGCTTCTTTAAGAGTCATACATTCCAGCAATTTATGAGGACTTTGATTTTGAATGTACAAAATGTATGTGACACTCCACCCCAAAATAACAATGACAAGTCCAAATCATGCATCATGGGCTTGGAATATTCTTCAATGGATCTATTCTTTTGTTCTACTGCATCATTTTGTTGTGAATTATAGGGAACAATTAAATCCCTCGTAATCCCAACGTGCTTGCAGAAAACAACAAGCTCCTTTGAGGTGTATTCTCCTCCATTTTCATATATTAGTATCTTTATGTTTTTACATGCCAAGTTTTCCACTTCAGATTTGAATTTATGGAACTTGTCGAATATTTCATCTTTAGTCTTCAAGATATATATCCATGTCTTACAGGAGAAGTCATCAATAAACGCCACATAGTACAATGAAACACCAAGTGATTTTATGGGCATCAAACGACCTACATCAAAATTAATCAAATACAAAGCTTCCTTAAATATTTTTTCACTATTTGTAAATGGTTTCATGATTTTCTTTCCAAGAGAACAACCTTTGCATACAACATCATTATTTATCTATAATTCGGGAACCCATGACACTATTTCACTTAATTTAGGAAATGCTTTGAAATGAATATGTCCATACCTTCGGTGTCATAACTCACTTATATTTATTTCATCATGTACTAATGCTTGTTCTGGTTGACTCACAAGTCTATACAATCTTCCATCACAAATCCCAATAACCATAACATCATCTATACTAGAGACCTTTGACCGCACAAGTACATTGCGATCCACAAAAGAAACCTTATATCTCTTATCCTCTAAACAAGAAACACATACAATATTGTTTTTCAAACTTGACATATAAAGGACATTGTTGAGATGAATGTTGCTACTAGATTATAGTTCTATGGATTCCTTTCCAACTGCTTTGAATGCATAACTATTATTGTTAGCCAATTAAACTTCTCATTTCTAGTTGTATCAGGAAGTTCATTAGTCTTTCCTATGACAATATCCAACACTTTGTTTTTAGCAAGAATAATATCTACTCTATCTTTCCAAGATCTGATGTTTGATTCTCCCTCTAGCTTGTTTTCAAATTTCATGGTGTAAGCCATAGATTCCAATGTGCTAGAATGGATTTAATAAAAATTCTCTCTCTAGGTTTTCTACAAGAGTGATCTCAATGTAAATTGCTTCCATCACCAAAGCATTAATACCATGTTTATTTTCTAGTGCAATTAGGGTTAGCACAATATTTCTTAAATTATGATAATTAATTTTAATGTAGATATTCTTTTAACTTGTTCCAATATATATCATTCAACAAATATACTTCAAAAATTCAATAAAGAACAATAGAGATCATAATGCACAAAAGAGAGACAATATTTACCCTAGGAAAACCCACAATGGGGAAAAACCAACAACCTTTTCAATAGAGAAATTATTCTTGTTCAATAAGAGACATACCTAGACCAATGGTCAAACATGGTCTTCTCCTCCAAGTCAATACTCCCAATAGGATCTAGCATTTCATCCCCTACAAGTAATGCGAACTTTGTGTGACTCATCCACACTTGTTGTGACTCATGCTCACTTATTATGACACCTGTGCAGTTCCTGTGATACATGCACACCTCCTATTACACTTGCACACTTCCTGCGACTCATGCACACTTCCTATGACACATGTGCACTTCTTGTTTCTTGCGTGAAATTCTTGTTACACATGCACACGTCCTGTTCCTCATGTGGACTTCTAGTTACACATGAAAAATTCATATTCCTCACGTGGACTTTCTATTATGCATGCACACTTAATTTTCCTCACGTGAACTTCCTATTACACATTTGCACTTACTGCTCATTGCATG
Source organism: Pinus taeda (assembly GCA_000404065.3). Classification (NCBI taxonomy): domain Eukaryota; kingdom Viridiplantae; phylum Streptophyta; class Pinopsida; order Pinales; family Pinaceae; genus Pinus; species Pinus taeda. The sequence goes on from APFE030527500.1 coordinate 32,869, forward strand.
GATGTCCCATTCCTTCACTTTCTTGTCCGTAATATGGTTATGAGAAGAAATGCGAATTTCCAAAATGAGGAACTCAAAATATATTTATATAGTAGTATATCTAGGGTGAATGTATGTGTTTCTAGGCCAGGGAAAAATTGACTTGAAGGGAAGCTAACTTGTCGATTTTGCAGGCAAAAATTTCATTTCAAAAATTCATATTTACATCTTTTAAAAGTCACAATGGGACTTTGACTAAAATAAAATTTCCCTTGATTCAAGTATTTATAAATATTCTTTAGAATGATAAATATAATTACATCAAGTGACCAAAATTACATTATGAAGACCGATGATAGTTACTAATTCAACATGCACCACCTCCTAGTAACCAAATATCCTTTGCAAATGATAATGAAGATGGAGAAGATGAACAAGAAGACCAAATTGGAGATACTTATCAACAAACTCCTGAAGTGAACATCTATTGGGATGTTGATCATTGTATTATTGATGAAGAAGTAGAAGAACAACTTCATGAGGAAATAAATGTTACATAAATTCAAAGTAAAGGTCCCCCAATTAGTATCTCAACTCCATCCTCTGTAAGTACTCCCAAGAAACCTGTGCCTCGAGATAAATCAATTTAAATAACTTTGATAATATCAAACCAAATTGACTATGACATGGCCGAGGACATGAAGCACAGAAGGGAAAAAATTTCTTTCGTAAGTTAAAAAAATTAAAAAAATAGAAACAATTTACTTAAAGCCTTATATAGTCACAATAATGAAAAGAAAACTACTATGGCTCCAAGTAAATATAAGGAGAAAGATGCCCAAACTTCATCTCTTGAAAAAAAAAACAGGTGAATCTAAAGGATGTCTAGATAAGGGATAAGTCAAATTCCCATAGACCACCCTTTTTGTTGAATAATGGAATTTGTAACAAAAATGTATATAATTGTTTGGTAGAATCAAGGGTTGTATCCAACATCATGCCATATTTTACTTGTAAAGCTATTATGTTGAGCCTCAAAAGTATACCACATAGATTGTACAACTATATAGATCAAAGGTCAAAGTGTTATGGGAACTTAAATATGTACTTATAATATTATCTTCCAAACCCAATTTGCATCAAATTATAGATAGAATCATTGCCAATATTCTTGAATTTCATGGCCTACTATTAAGTAGAGATTGGGAAGAAAATCTTGATGGATATTTTCTCACAGAATGGTCTCATTTATGGCGACCTTACAAAGGTAAACCCAGTCATATTGAAGTAAAGCATGAGAAAAATATGAAACATACTGTTACTAAAAATGATAATGATAATGAACTAGTTATGTTTTCTAATTTAATCTTAGGCAACTATTTCGTTGATTCCTTTTTTGAGAATTTTGTCACAGATATCGTCAAAAATTGGCAGCTTAGGGATGGATTTTGTTAAATAAAATCTCATTTATGACACTTTTTGAGTGACTTAAAAAAAAAAAAAAAAATCATGTCTAACATCTCAAGCATGACTTTACAAAAATAGTAAATCACCTTGCATCAATTGGTAATCAAGTACAATTGATGGAAAATCACGTAGCTTATCATTAATCAATCTTAATAGTTCAATATTGACTTAATCATCAATATTATTAATATTATTATTATATTTTTTGATATTATGATATTATTAAAAATAATTACAAGTCACCTTATCTTCATCACCTCAATCATTTCACACCTCTCTCCTTGATGTCTCTATTAGGACTAGATAACTCTCTCTTATGCACTCACTAAAGACATGTCATATTCCTCTTACACTCATTAAGGACATGTCATTAAAGATTCCTCTTACAGACTCATTAATGCATATGTTACACTTTCCTTAACTAAGGCATGCACACCTTGTTGGGTCGTTAATATGCCATTATTATTGTCCCTTGTGAACATCTATTCCACTCATTTCTACCATTCTTCATCATGACATTTATTATAATTTATTATATAAATCCATTTTATGATGATTCATGCTCGTACATTATTTATTCTCCTTTATTTCTAATAAATTGATTATTATGCATTATTTTACCAATGATAGTTCTAATAAGTTGGTTGTAACATTATTCACCATTTTTAGCCTCCAAGGTAACTTCCAGATTGAAGATTTGATTTTTAAATCTGCCAACTCAGAAATTCGCTGGTTTAAGGAGTGACAGTTTTGCGGTTGATATTCTGAGCAAATGAAGACGAATTTGGAAAATCCGGAACATGGGTTTTGTCCAGAACGGGCCCAATTATCTTCCTATAAGAACAGTTTGCCGAAATTCGGCTTGTACAGGGAGAAACGCAGGGTTCTTTGAACACGATTTTCTCAGATTTGCAGTTGCGGCCGCCCTCCAAACTTTAGCCGTAAACCCAAATCCGTCTTGCTTTTGTTGAAGAGATGAGAGGGAATATATTTTCTTGTTGATCATCTGGTTAGAATCAACCTAAATTTGTAAAACAAATCATGTTGTAATTATCTATGCTCTCTGATCTTTCTCTATTTAAATGAGAGCAAAGATCAGAGAGGGGGGACTTCAGGGTGATTTCAGAGGGTTTCGAATGATGGAATTGAGGATGAATTAGAGATTCAGAATTGAGGATGGCAGAGAGAATGGATAATGGCTGAGAGATTGGGGTATTTCTTGTTGTAATCCATTGGAACTCTGCTTTGATATTTTAATATAAATCCAGTTGCCATTTCATCTTTGATCCTGAAGTAACCCAGCGGCATCCGCTGGTGGCTAAGGGCCCACCCTCCGGTGGAGTACGCTGCTGCTGTATTATATCTTTATGCTTCATGTGTGGTTTGATTTCTTTCTTTCACTCTATTCAGTAATCTGATGCACTTTACTGTTTTACATATCAACGTTGTTATATATATTTGATTGGATACTATTGTTATTTTCAACAGGAATGCTATGTTATCATTTTAACCTTGTATCACATTTCTATTCCTTTTGATAATTGATATAACATTGTTGTTCCTTACAAATTGACATTCGATTACAGATTAAACCGCGTTGTATGTTCCTAAATCGGTACAACTGTGTGATGTATTATTAATTTGTGACTGTCGTTTATTCGGGATTGCTGTTCCATTACAATTGTTGTTACTCTATAACTGTGATTCATGCATATTGTACCGAAGCTCAGATTACCGTCCCTTTTAATGATAAGTGTGTTGCGTGCTTGATTTGGATTGTTGTACATTCATATTCAGTTGCTATTCCATTTCTGAATTGTTATTTCATTTCTATGGCTGTTCTATTTCCTTTTGCTATTTCATTTTACTTTCTGCCATTCCATTTACTTGCATTTACTGTTTTAGTGTGAGAGAAGGTCTAAAGCTGTAGTGAGTCAGCAAGTCGCTGCTTAGCTCCCAGATCTTTGGTCCATGCTCTAATTTCCTTTCCATTTACTTGCATTTACTGTTTTAGTGTGGGAGGAGGATCAAGGCTGTCGTGAGACACCGCAGACGCTATTATGCTCCCAGATCCATGATCCATACTCTAATTCCTTTTTCTTCATCAATTTCTAGAGGAATGAGTTATTGCTACTGTATCCTCGATTGGTGGTTATTTGAATGAATGATTTAGTTTCTTGTTGTTCAAATTAGATTTTGTTTCCAGCTTTCATTTACTTTTGCATTTTAAGCACTATACTACAAAAAATTACTCTTGGGTAAATAGCCGCCTCAGACTGAGTACACTCTTGAAATAAAAAGTCGTCCCTGGGTTGATAATTAATGTGAAGGTAATTAGGGGTTCAAAAGACACCTATTTATCGCTCCACATTTTGGCGCCGTTGCCGGGGAGAGTGTAGCCATTTCTAAAGAGTAGTGTGAATCTGATGAGTGCCTGTTAGGGAAGAGTTGGATTTTAAAAACGGAAGGTAAGAACCTGCGTACGGAGCATGTAAAAGCCCTGCTCCACTGTCCGCTTTCCTAACAGATTTGCTCTTGCTTTATTGTGTAAAAGTAGATGTTTGAATTTTTGTGAATGACTAGGAAAAAAATAGAAATTTTGAAAAATAAATCACATAATTTCACTCAAGTGGTGATGTAAGCACCACCCATTTCACTAACTAATTGACAGGAATATTGGAAGAAGGAGCTTCGAAGGAACACATGAAGGACATCTTCTGTTATGGTAAGAAACTGCCCAACATTTTTTTGAATTTCCTGCTCAACTAATTCCACACCTTCACCGCAATAAACCAGTACAACATGCTTACAGTGTTGAACTGCCAAATTTGTTGTTCCTTTTCAAAAAGGAACAACATTTGTGTGGTTTTGCTGTTCCTTTTCAAAAAGGAACAACATTTGTGTGATTTTGCTGTTTCTTTTCAAAAAGGAACAGCATTTGTGTGATTTTGTTGTTCCTTTTCAAAAAGGAACAGCACTTGTCTGTTTTTTGTTGTTCCTTTTCAAAAAGGAACATCATTTGTGTGGTTTTGCTGTTCCTTTTAAAAAAGGAACAGCATTTGTGTGATTTTGCTGTTCCTTTTCAAAAAGGAACAGCACTTGCGTGTCTTTTGCTGTTCCTTTTCAAAAAGGAACAACATTTGTGTGGTTTTGTTGTTCCTTTTCAAAAAGGAACAACAGTTGTGTGATTTTGCTGTTCCTTTTCAAAAAGGAACAGTACTTGCGTGTTTTTTTCTGTTCCTTTTCAAAAAGGAACATCACTTGTGTGGTTTTTCTGTTCCTTTTCAAAAAGGAACAACATTTGTGTGATTTTGCTGTTCCTTTTCAAAAAGGAACAGCACTTGCGTGTTTTTGCTGTTCCTTTTCAAAAAGGAACAGCATTTGTGTGGATTTGCTGCTCCTTTTCCAAAGAAACAACATTTGCGTATTTTTGTTGTTCCTTTGCAAAAATGAACAACACTTGTGTGTTTTTGCTGTTCCTTTGCGAAAAGGAACAGCACTTGTGTGTTTTTGCTGATCCTTTGCGAAAAGGAACAGCATTTGAGTGTCTCTGCTGTTCCTTTCTCAGAAGAAACAACACTTGGGATTTTTCGAACGACATTTGCATTTTCACGTTTTTTGTATGTATTTTTGTTTTTTTGGTGTGCATTTTCTTTAATGTTCCTTACACGAAACACCGCTTTGTGAGTGTTTTTGCTGTTCAGTCAAAAGAGCAACATTTTGGGAATATTTTTGAGGGCAACCCTTTCCTTTCTCTTGTGGGATTATTCATAGTTCAGCTCAACCACATTCTCCTGATTCTCTTTCATGGCATGAAGTACACTACTTTTATGAGGACAAGAATTATGGATCCTTTTGAAGCAAGTTATTATCATTTACGTTATGATCTTTAACAGGATAGCTCCTTGATGATAGATTCTTTTTAAAAGGGACACAATTATTTGTATATTACTTTACTACATTGTTTTCTGTTGAACATGATATTTATTGATCATCTTCATAACATGTTGGTTCCATCATCCCTGGTTATAATCTTCTTTGTCTGTAATAAATAAGATTATGGGTATATTTTTTTCTATTGACATCTTCAACTTCTTCCGCCATCCCTGCTCTTAAGGAGTATTGAGCCTCCCTCTTTTTATCATAAAAATATGTAATAACAACAAAAGTTTGTTCGCAGATGGAGGATAGGGGTTCTCATTACGAGCCAGCCTACCATGTTCATAAGGTTGTAACAGAGTGACATTCCCGTTATGGCCACCACACCAGGGTTATGATCCATTGGATAGCCAAATTATCCTTGGAACAGGAGGTCTCATCACGAGCCGGCCTGATCACTTTTGCTACCTCCTAGTGAATGGCAGTGTGGTTTTCTGGTTACCACGCTAGCACACTGATCTCTTTTGTAGAACAGCACTAAAACTCTCCATTTACAAATTGAGGATCCTGGCTCATATGGGTTAAAAAGCAACCCTGCCGAGGCTATGGACGCCTGCTAGCAGCAGCGGCTCTGCTTATGATATTGAAGTTATATCTTTTCGTCAATTATTATTATAATACCCTTTTCTTATTTTCTTTTTATCAGAGAAGTTATTTCCTTAACTTTTTCCCTGTTTGAACCTTTATGCATGAGAAATTGTTTTATGACAATCACATCATTTTCAGCTAGAATACCATCAGCAAAGCATCTTTTTAGGCATATTGTTGTCCTTTTTCGTTTTGTATAAACTATCATCAATCCAAAGCGTCCTATCTCTTATTCATAACTATCTTTACACACTTTGCTCTCAACATAACCATAATTTTCACCGTCCTATCATTGATAAGTGTACTCTGCCTCCCTTACTGATATATTGTTCATTCCATTGCCTTGCTGTCAGCACCGCCCCTTTCATATGCTTTATGATTATGGAACCTATTTTCCAATTGGAGGGGGGAATGTATGCATTATGGGATTGCATGTGATATGATTACTGCACTTTGCCATACCTTGTTGATTTGACAACATAGTAGTATTGCATGTATACATAAGTTTTTCTAATTGCAATTTTGCATGCATCTTATCTGTTTCTATTCAAAGCTAACACTATGGATTCAAGAACATTGTATGCAAAATAGTGCTTTGTTTACAGGAGAACAACAAGTATGGGCAGAATTCTATACATAGCATGACCACACTATTGCACTTCACAGTAGAGGCTCGCGAATGTGAACAATTCTTCAGACATGATGTGATTCCCTGGATTCCACCTTTTGCATCACTTTCAGCACCCACTTTGCCTACATCAGCTTCAACAACTGTCAATACATATATGTCATTCCACATTTTTCTTTTGGAGGTAAAACTTGAGATAAAATCGCATAGTTTTCTAATTTATTATGAATTTAGGAGAATTTAATGAAAAACCATTTTGAGCATTATTTGTCATCTTTCATTCCACATCTTTATCACTTCCCCTTTTTCAGCAGCATATCATTTTCGACTGTGGGGGAGTGTTCCTTTTATTCATTTCTTTCTTATGACCACGTCATTCATATTCTTTATCATCCATTGCTATTCTTATTCACTCTCAACACCTCCCTTATTCCATGTTGTTTTACACCAAGCATAGAATTCAATAGCTAGTAGCAACCACCTCTATTTGTTTTCTAGCATCACATGAGGGCATGCTAATTTTTAGAGAGGGGGAGGAATTGCTATGCATGATGGATGTTTTCTACTTTCTTCCTTATTTAAGGCATACAATTTCATTTTTACACAGTGCAGAAATTGATGTCCACATATTTTTAAAACTATGAACTCAATCCTTGTAATTTTTGGAAAACACATACGTATCATTAATACAAATCCACACAATTTCAAGTTAAATTGGTTCATAAAATTTCGGAAATCATGTACTCTCACCTACATCCATTTTGTTTATATCTCATGATCCATGCATCAAAAAGATCTGATTTTTGGATCATAGAAGCCTTCATATATTACAAATCTACTTGCAACATTTCAACAAAATCTGGTTTGTAGTTTTTGACAAAATGGTTAATGAAGTTTGCTGTTATCTATATCATATTTTGTTGCAACTTCATATATACATATAATTGAATGTCAATGTAAAAATTGTTATGCCTTCATCAAGATTACTAAAAGTGAATATCCATTAATTAAGGAAGGATTCATTTGTTCTATCCATTTCATGAGCTGAGATGAACATATTTGCTTGGTTAACACATGGTTTCTGTCTTTGGGTTGCATAAGGACATGCAATATATTCAGTTTTCGTTGCATGAGGACATGCAACATATTGAGTGTGGGTGTATGTTGGGTCGTTAATATGCCATTATTATTGTCACTTGTGAACGTTTATTCCACCCATGTCTACCATTCTTCATCATGTCATTTATTATAATTTATTATATAAATCCATTTTATGATGATTTATGCTCTCATGGATGAATATTATTTATTCTCCTTTATTTCTAATAAATTGATGATTATGCATTATTTTATCAATGATAGTTCTAATAAGTTGGTTATAACATTATTTACCATTTTTAGCCTCCAAGGTAACTTCCAGGTTGAAGATTTGATTTTTAAATCTGCCAACTCAGAAATTCGCTGGTTTAAGGAGTGACAATTTTGCGGTTGAGATTCTGAGCAAATGAAGACGAATTTGAGAAATCCGAAACATGGGTTTTGTCCAGAACGGGCCCAATTAACTTCATGAAGAATGGTTTGCCCAAATTCAGCTTGTACTGGGAGAAACGCAGGGTTCTTTGAGCACGAGTTTCTCAGATTTGCAGTTGCGGCTGTCCTCCAAATCTCACCTGCAAACCCAAATTCGTCTTGCTTTTGTTGAGAGATGAAAGGAAATATATTTTCTTGTTAATCAGCTGGTTAGAATCAACCCAAATTTGTAAAAGAAATCATGTTGTAATTATCTATGTTGTAACTGCTCTCTGATCTTTCTCTATTTAAATGAAAACAAAGATCAGAGAGGGAGGACTGAAAAATGACTTCAGAAAGGGAGACGTGATGATGGATTTGGGGAATGAGAAATGATGGAAAACAATGGTGGATTATTCATGCTGTAATTCTTAAGCTTTTGTTGTTGTAATGATTCCACAATTGGCTGATTAATAAATAATTTGGGCGTTGCTGTTCACTTTTGTCCTTCTGAAGTAATCCAACAGCGTCCGCTGGCGGCTAAGGGCCCAGCCTCTGGTGGAGTACGCTGCTGCTGTTGTGCATTATATTTTTACAATTGCTTTTGTATCATTATACGGTGATTTGTGCGTGGATTGTTTACCTTTATTAGGTAGCAATCTGATACATTCTTTATATGATACGCTATGCTCTGTTATGATCAATGAATGAATGATTTCTCCATGTAAGAACTCTACACTGTATAATTGAATTCACACAGGGTCGAATTGCATCTTTATTCAGCCATTTCTGTAACAGAGTGCTGGTATGAATGTTACTGTCATTGGATTTATGTGAAACAATATTTGTGGGATTTGAGAGTAGCGTCATTCTGTTTAGAAACATAGTTATATCATCCAATATTCTCAGATTGCTATATTAGCGTGTTGTGTATATATGATAAATGTTGTTCCATAATTCATTTGTGAATATCGTCTCATAAAGTAGAGTTCATTGAAATTGCTTTTGAAGATTGTTATTTTATTGCCGAATGTGAGTAAGTTGGTTTTGACTCGCGAGATTTAGTTCTTTTGATCGCAGTTTCATTTACTGCTGTTCTATTTCCTTTTACTTTTTGCCATTTCCTTTTACTTGCATATATTGCTTTGGTGTGAGAGAAAGTCCAAGGCTGTTGTGACCCTCAGTAGACGCTACCATGCTCCCAGATCCATGGTCCATACTCTATTCCATCAATTTCTAAAGGAATGAGTTATTGCTACTATATCCTCGATTGATGGTTGTTTGAATGCATGATTTAGTTTAGAACATTTCAGTTTCTTGCTGTTTCAATTAGAATTATTTTTCAAGCATTCATTTACTTTTGGGTTTTAAGCACTATACTGCAAAACATTACTCTTGAGTAAATAGCCACCTCAGACAGAGTACACTCTTGAAATAAAAAGTCGTCCCTGGGTTGACAATTAATGTGAGGTAATTAGGAGTTTAAAAGACACCTTTTTATCGCTCCACAACTTCAACTTTAGCTTATCTTAATATAGCCCTATATAACACTTGAGAGGCAATCCTCTAGGTGGAATTGACAGTTTCTCATCATAAACCCTTAACTACACTTGGATTTTGCATAGTGACTCCATGGTCCCTCAAGGAATTGGTCCATCAAACATCTTCAACTAAAAAGCCCCAAAAGTTCTTCGCCTTTACTTTCTATTGTTTTTATAGCCTAGGGTTGCTTGTTAAATTTTGTCTAAGTTGATTAAATCCAAGGGTGTTTCATTTCTCATATCTTTAGAATGCTTGGATCTCACATGCTGAACAATAGTTTCATTGTTTATCTTTATCATTTCCAAGATTAAGGATTAACCTATGTTTATCATTAATTGTCACATCTAAAGATCTATCCAACTATTTAAAGTTTCATCTTTCTGATCGGGTTGCTTATACTAAGGATTTAGGGTAAGTGTTGCACCATTTTCTTGATCCACACATTACAGAGGTGTCAACCCTAAATCAAGGTGAACGACTTGCTTGGCAAGTTGAATAAATTTTGCCCTAATTGCTTGACGTTCAGGGCTACAAATCTAATTCTTCTCAGATCTGAATATGTTTATGAGAAATAAAGCACACTAATGGCATAATAATCATTTATTGCCCACCATAACATTCAATGCATGAGATTCACGCCTTCCAAGTCACTTTCATGATGGAACAATTAACTGCATAAACGGTTTAATTTTCAGTCTGTTTTCATTACCTTATTGCAGTCATTCTGATAAACCTAGCAGCAGAAACCATCTCCAAGGGCAAAGTCATGCCAAAACAAGATGTACAATCTGATTAATATAATTGGAACGATCTGTGTTCTTGAAGTTCGATGTCTGGAGTTTGAGATCACATTTTTCTGATCTGCAAGTATTACTATTCATGATGGGTTTGGCATTTTATAGCTTGATACATCTTCTAAAAACTCACATTAACGCATGAACAAGTCTATCTCTCAGCCCTTGGGAATTTATAAACAAGGTTTGCTAATCTGCAATCAGATCACACTCTGCTCTGTCAAAACGTTTCCTTTCGATAATTTTTGCATGACAAATATCTCAGGTATATCCAAAACTAAATCAGTGGTGATAACAACCCAAACATCTACTCAATAATAGTAGCATCACACTGGTTCTATCTTCTGTTGCTAGGGGTTCAAATACTGGCATTTACTGCAGAATTACTGAGTCCATGCTAACGTCCTGAATGATCAAAACTTTGGGGCGTATTGCATCATTGTTATGTCAATTTTCTTGTTCTGGAACTAGTATATATCTTCTATTTTATTGTTATTGCGGATGCATTGTTTTACATAGTCTTGTGCTTGGGGGCTGGTGTCTTCTGTCATAACTGAACATCATTAATGTGTTTATTTGGCACTAGTTTGACCATTGTATCCTGGAATCTAAACTTTAATTTCATTTACAGCACTGCTCTCTTGAATTTTGGAAAATTTTGACATTGTTTCAATTTTGATTCATATTTGAAATAACACTTGAATGCTCATTAATTGGTATACATCTGGAAGCACTAAGGGAGTATTTCTTCGCTATTTCATCATTTACACAGTAACATATGTATGACATTCATTGTTTTTTTTCTTGCAATCACTTCACTGGATATGCTATACTTGGGTTCTTCATAATGACAATCTTAAGGTTCTACATTGGATATTCTCTTTATACCAGTTAGAATAGGCACAGATTCATCATTTTGACTTAGCTAATCCCTGTCCACGACTTTGCATATCAAAATTCTGCAGCTTTTCATGAATTTTCCCAAAAAGCTCTGGCCCTTCTTCAACATATGGGTGCAAGACCATTTCAGTTATGCGACTGCATCCACAGTTAGTTACAACAGGCACACTTACTACAATTAACTTACAATGACCCTCGTTTGAAGTCTCTGTAAAGCACGAGTCAATGTTTTTCTGTCCATGGTTATGGTTTTCCTCTTTTTCAAGATCTTCAAGCCATCTGTATAGCTCAAGATTTAAAATAAACTTCTCCACCTGCAATCTCTCCAATATTCGCTACTCCCTTTGAGCACTAGCAATTGTTATCGTAAGACAAGGATATCTTTGACTAGCTCGAAGTAATGGAGGTGTAGAATTAATTGGATGAGGCATATGAACCTTTTCATGAAATTTTATCTGATGTGTTCTTATATCATTTGGAAATACAGTCTCTGTTCCACCATCTATATCGTCATCAGGATCTAACTGTTTTATAGTGGTATCAGCCTAGACCAAGGCTCGACTGTTCCCAGTGAGGTTACAATCTTCCTTGTCCAATTCTGATCTCATCTGTTTAATTTTAAATTTTCAACCTACCATGCTCAGGAGCTACTCGTTTATTTTGACTTCTCTTCATAGAGGTGAGAAAGGCTTCTGAATTGGCATTGCATGAATTACCCACTAATATAAGATCCTTGCCACCATGCAAACCAAGTTCAGATGTACCCACTTCTCTTTGTGCATGTTGTTGATAGTTGCCTGGACCATTGTTACTATAAGAATTAAGATTGTTGTGTGTCTAGACACGATAAAGCATTGATCTCTTGTGACTTTCTACCTGTAAGTGCAAACCAAACCTTGGGGCCATATTAGTAATTCGAAAATAATTCCTCTTATTGTTAAGTCCAAGCCATTTCCATATCTCTGTAACAGTCAACCCTCTGGACCATTCACTGTCAATCATGTCATAAATTTGATGATCTATTGGAATTTTAGCAAACTGTTCAGTGGCTTGTTCCCGTTTTGTTCCCTTTTACAGTTTCCAGTTCAAAAATCATCGCTCCCATTCTTGGAAGCCTTTGCTTGAAAAGACCCTGGGATTAAAACTTTTCAGCATATGAATAATGACAATTTTAAGGGGAACATTATTTTAAGCACTGGAAATATCTCCTCGATACATTTTGAATTTTTAATTATAAATCATACCCTTTAATCCATATTCTGTTGTTTCTGAACTCATCTAATGGTCATACTCAATGTTGATGTTGACATACCTTTTGTGGTGATGACTGCTTAGCCTAAAGGCTAATACACAGAAGGGGATAACATCGAATATTGGGAAATATTGTCACTGTCCATGTGCCATAACTGTCATATTCCACTTAGAAATTTGCAGTTTCCATCATATACATATGGCATATTAAGTGCACACTGTTTACATGACATATAATTGGGATATATAATTTGTACAAACCAGTGGTGGATGTTCCCTAAATGCTGGTGAATTTCCTTGATCCCTTAAAGTAATATTGATACATGGATTTCTCATTGTTTACTACATATGAAGTGTATTGTCTGGAATACCATCACACATATTTGGATTATTTTCCGTGGATACGCAACAGCTAGTGGAATTTTCTAGTGATAACATAGATTGAATACCATGGACTTGTGTAAGGCTACTATGATAGTTGTTTTGATGATCTTAAATTAAATGAGAATATCAAATTGTAGAGAATTTGGGATTTTAGAATGGAAGCTTATTGACTAGTGGAAATATTAGAATACACTCTTACCCTTATTCTAGTGTTGAAAAAAAAAAAAAATCATGAAAAAAATAATAATGTGTCTCTAATTTTGGATAAAAGGACCCTCAACATTCTTCGCAACTTATGCGGTCACTGGCCACTTGAGAAAGGATTGACCATCCTTAGAAATGTGATGCCATACTAATAGCAACAAGGCAAAGGCAATTATTCCATTTGTTTAATTATTTCTCATTTGACAGGTCATATTGTGAGCTGCATTATATATCATGAAATTGTATTAGTACTAGTAAATAATGATTAAATATATAATAAATTTGAATCTTTTACATTTAGAGGACATTTCTCTCATATATATATATATATATAATCATGCTGGAAACAGTTTCTGAAGTTTTGAGTCTTTTATGCGATTAATTAATTGGTTTGGAAGATGGAAAAACCAACAAATTGGAAGAGTGGGACTTTTATATTCACTAAGGTTTAAAGAAATCATGTGCATAAAACTTATACTAGCACCTTCTAGTAGAACTGATAGTGCACTAATCCATTGCTTGCCATTATTTTGGCTTGGTACCACCTTATAGCATATCCAGGTTCAAATGTTATTTTCCATGACGGACAGTTGAATCTGTATCAACTCTAATTGTTATTGAGGGGTTGCATAAGGATGTCACATGAGCATTTATGATGCCCATTTTAACGTAGATAGCCACCTATGTTAAGGTTCTATTTTGCAGTTCCATGTTGTTATATATAAACATTATATACATTTGGTTGGACACATGAAAATCAATTAATGGATTTGGCATTGATGATGGAAATGATGGATGTATGACCAAGTGTATGACATACTTGGTTACAATTTATCTAGTGCATGACTTGTTAGAGTTATTGTTGCATCGTATAGGCTTATATAGATATGATTTATCTAATCAATAACTTAGTGAAATTATGAATTATCTGACGTAAGATTTATTTCCAGTATGAACAACAAAAATTGACACGTGGACACTGGGCTTAATAAACATGATATTTAAGATCATGTATCTATATCTATTTTGTGGTTATATATGCATGGATGAGAACTAAACTACAGATTGGAAAGAACCGTGTGATAACTAAGATCTACTATTCCATTGGGGGAAGGTCGAGACGACCAATGAGGAAAGGTACGATGTACATTTTTCTATTACATTTGATATCTACTTGATATGCACTCTTATGACGCAAGTAAAATATAAATGACAGGTGGCAAGATGACCTAACTAGATTATTCGATGACAAGTCCAACCAGCTCTGTAGTGTGGTCCGTGTGGTGAAGGAGGGGTGGAGGTGTTTCCCACCGTGTATCCTCCGAAACCTGGAATCGTGGGGAGGACAGCTGAACGCTCCCCCTGGACGTGTGATGACGATTGCCAGTTGCCTGCTGGGGGAAGTTAGGTCGATGTATTCGACACTCCCACCATGATGGTTTTATCAGTGGTTAGTATGGCCGTTGCCACTGATAAAGCAACAGAGGACGGATAGGGTGGGAACGGAAGTAGGCCAGGGTGGATAGGAGGATATAGATCGGTTGGAGACTCTTGATGGGAAGAAATATCATTGTTGGGCTTATCAGATTTATTTCTATAACTCTCTCTGGTTGCTATGCTTTCAAACTCCTTGCCTCTTTTCATTCTAACTTCGGGACGAAGTTTTTTGAAGGAGGGGTGTATGTAATGCCCCACTTAAATCTTATCCTACAATTTTGTTAATGTTTA
>APFE030527506.1:12027-23404 GCA_000404065.3 Pinus taeda
TCTATGTAGAATAATTTATTCTCAGCACACTTATGACCTTTAGTGTATTTGCTATCACAACTGTAACAAAGCCCTTTTGCTCTTTTTTCTTCCAATTGTTGTGGTGTCAACCTTATAGGGTGTGGAAGACTAGGGACAACACTTCTTTCTTGTTGTGAGTGGTATGCTTCCTGGTTGCCATAATTTTGCTTTCCATTTTTCTTGCTATCCTGAATGCCTTCTCTAATGAATTAGGTTCCCAAAGGCGAACATCATGTTGGATATTATCCTTTAAAGTCCCTATGAACACATCAATCCTATGCTCCTCTGGAATGTTTTTTACCCTTATGTTCAATTTTTGGAACTCTCAATGTGCTCCATTATTGAACCCTTTTGTTTGAGACTTATCAATTGGCTAAAAAAGTGTTGCTTTTTGTATCCTCATAATGTGTTGTCAATTCTTCCGTAAAAATTGCCCAAGTGATAATTTGTTTACGAGAGAAAAGCCATTGATACCATACAAACTGATTTGGTTCCAAATATAAAGTTGCAATACGTACCTTTTGTGTGTTTTGCACATTATTGAGATCGAAAAATTGCTCCATTTGTAATATCCATGTTGCGGGATCCTTGCCATCAAACTTCCTCATATGATTTTTGGAATATGGTGGGTCTTTGATCCCACATTAGAGTCCATGAAATCATGATTAACATTTCTTTTGTTTGCATCATGAGTTTCCTTTACTACCTTTTCGTCATTAGTAAGTATTTCTTGTAGAAAATTTGTCAAATCTGTCTTCAAATCTACCATGTCTGTCTTCAAATATGCCATGTCTCTCCTCAAATCCATCTTCAAATCTATCTTCAAATCATCCATCTTAGCTTTCATGCCCTTTATTTTAGATTCCACGCCATTTATCTTAGCTTCTGTTAGCTTTTGTGAGAATGATATTTGTTGCACTTGGTCTTGTAATTTTGATATATCATGTAGCATTTCTTCCTCTTCTTCATGAGTCATGCTAGAGCTTTTAGGTTGCTTACTAGGTGTTTACATTTTCTTTCCTCGGGGCATCAGTTACCGATAATAATGCTCTACTATGCCGTTTTAATTCCTTCAAATAAATTTTCAAACCAAGTTCAAGCAAAAATTTAAAAAATATCTACACACCTTTTTTCACTTTGTAGGAGCTTGATATTGCCTCTGATGTATCTCTGTACTTTCAGGTCATCCAGTTCTAAAATTGCAATCTGCAGTACCCTCTATGTCCTCTTTCCAATGCCACCAGTCTGATCCAAATTGGATTCTCCAAGGAAGAGTTATGTGAAATCTCCCACAGTGACCTGATTATAGACTAGTTCAGTAGAACGAACTTGTACGACGTGCCACGAGTCACTATTTCGACCTTTGGCTCTGAAATATTTATAACAAGAAACTACAGTCTTCCTATTTTTTTGTAACCTTCTTACGAAATTTCAATTCGATGCAGAGAGAAGTTATGACGATTTTCCCAGGTCATCTTTTGGATGTAATTCAAGAGTCTACAAAAAACCAACTTCCTCAGATCATATCTCTGCAAATAGCACTAAAAGCTCTGAAATTCAGACCTAAGGTCAACGTATTTCTTCTCAAATGGGTTTTTTTTTAGCTTTCTGAAACGTTGCAGAAAAAAATTATAGTGAAATTCTACACATGACCTATTTGGAGCAGCGAACCCCTAGAATCCAAAGCTCTGATACCAAATGTTATGAAACCAGCTCAAAAGAAAACAGAAAAGATAGTTCAACGCCTTGAATTCAGCCTCTCGGGGGGGAAACCTCCTTACATTACATAAATGAAAGTTCTTGGATGATTCAAATGAAAAACCCTCCTTTCTACATATAGGAGTCTAAGGAGTCATAATATAACCCAGCCGACCTAACAATACTAATATAAAGCCACAAAAAGAACAATAGAGGGATTCTATAGGGCACAATAATAACAATATGGGGACAATAGGGGCACAACAATATTAATAAGGGGTACAACTACAATAGTAATGGGGTAATCACTAGTATATAGGGACCCAACATGTTGATTGGACCAGATATGTTGGAAGACATGGAGCGGGAAATGTAGGTAATTAGGAAGAATTTGAAAGTAGCACATGATAGGCATAAAAGTTATGCATATCGGAACAAGTTGTTCAAGGAGTTCTAGGTGGGGAACATGTGTACTTGTGCATCAAACCAAAGAAGAGCTCCTTGCAGATTGGATCATGTGCTAAGCTGGCACCCCAGTTTTGTGGACCTTTCAGGATTATTGAGAGGATTAGGCTAGTAGCCTACCGACTTGCACTGACTCTGACAGTGAAAGTATATGATGTTTTCCATGTGTCATTGCTTAAGAAGTATGTAAACGATGTTGATCATGTGATTGAATGGTCTATATTGTAAGTGGAGCCAGAAGGAGAATTCTAGCTGGAACCACAGTGCATTTTGCAGAGAAAGATGCTCATCCTTTGGAATTGAGAAATCGAGTAGGTTAAAGTGCAATGGAAGCTCTTTGGGCTCGATGAATCTATATGGGAGATGGCAGATGAGATGCAAGCTATGTATCCTTCCTTATTCGCTGGTTGAGTGGATGTTTTGGTATATGTTTTGGTGATGTTTAGTAAATGTACATATGTATTGGATGTAAATACCTCCATGAGATATGTTGTAAAGTTCCAATAAGTGGTATGGGTGTCATGTCATTATGATGTCATGCTTGTTATGTTGATTTGTTTGTTTTCCTCTCAGCAGGATGATCATTATAAATATTGCAACGATCTATGTTATAGAGCTCCACGAGAAATGTTTTTTGCTTACACAACCTTGTTGGTTGTAGGTGTTGTTGAACACCAATGACAATGTTCCCACAAGGGGGAGGATTCTATAATAACCCTTGTGAAAATTCCATGTAATAAAAGTTAATAAAGGAAAAATAATAACCACGGTTGATGGGACACTTATCAAAAGCTGAATGTTGGGTAAAAGCATAATGATGGGGATCACTCGTGGTTGATTAATGGATAAGGAAATTGGCAAAGGAAATGGCAATGGATTTGGAAGGCAAAATGGCATTTTGGCACATTTATTTATGAAAATAATGGAAACTAGGAGAAAAGGGAGGTGAAAGGTCACATGTTGCCTGTGGGGAGGAAAATGAAGGACTATAATGGAAAATGAAGAAATAGAGGTCTCATTAATAAAAAGTCTTATGAGGATCAATTCACAGCCTTTTTTTAGTTTAGATTTGGATCTCTCCCTCTATTCTCTCTCTCTCATACTCTTGGACACTTAGGGTTTCTTGGAGCACTCTCGGAGAGTGTGGCATACTTGGAGTTTTAGAGCAAGAAGGAAAAAGAAGAGCAGAAAAGCACAAGAGGACATCGAGATCTGTAACTACAACGGGTTTGGCTTGCAGGTACTGAGTTTCATGTATGTTTTCCTCACTAGTTTTGGCATGCATGGAATATGCATGTGGTTTATTGGTCATAATCTGTCACTGACATGGAGGATTGCCTGGATTGACAGTGGATTTTCCTAGCCTTTTCATTTCCTAGATATCCATGGTGTTGTGGGTTTATTTCTTTATTTTCTTGTTGGTTCTCATGTTTCCTTTAGCTTGGGTTGAGTTACTAGCTCCTGGAAGCCCTGGTTGAACAAACACTCTGGAAGCCTTGTAACAACTTGGGTTGAGTTACTGGTCCTGGAAGCTTTGGTTGGACAAATGCTCTTGAAGCCCTTGGTGGGTTGAGTTACTAGTCCTAGAAGCCCTGGTTGGACAAACACTCTGGAAGCTCGACGACAGCTATGGGTTGAGTTACTAGTCTTGGAAGACTTGGTTGGAGAAAATGCTCGAAGGCCCCAGAAGGATTAGGTAGAGACCAAGATAATGATGGTTTTGTGATGTCTGACCGTGAGGTGGAATCATTGTTTGATGTGTTGAGGTGGTTGGCCTTTGGAAGCCCTGGATGGTTTTGGATTGATGTGTTTTATGAGATACATATTCATGCTTCTAATATGGCACGAGGGTGACTAGCTGAAGAGATTTTTGGCTCAGCCATGTCTACGGTCGGGTGGTTCATGGAAGTTCCACAACTGGTTGGCCTTTGTATCATTAATATGAGGTTATTTCTCCTTATTATTTCATTATTATTATACTGGTTAATATGTGGATTATATGAATATTTTTTCCTTGGTATTTCTGTTGCTATTATGTTGGTTATGAACATGTATTATGACAATAGCTATGTATGGCTCTCATCATGTTTCTAATTGTAAAAGAATGAACAATCTATCTATGGCCTAATGGATGAAATTGCAACTAATGTGTTGAGGAATCAATGCTTCTTAGTGATTCTTAAATGATTATGATACACTTATGCTCAGATATGTTGTTTACACCTGTAGATTACATATTTGTGACATCTTTGATGAAATTCTTGTCATGGCTAGTAGGTATCCAGTCAAGCCCTTGTTCAAGTAATTGCATTTATATCATCATTCCATTGTTATCTTTCTGCTTTGAAGGTGTCATTTAGTTCTGGTCAGTGACCTGGGCTCTGGGCCTAAAAAAATGGCTCAAATCCCAAGGATGCAGGCATAACACTGGGTAGAAAATTCCCTAGATGCTAGCATACCATGTCGTGGGAGCATCTGGAGCCTTTTGGATGCATGCATGCCCATATCAAGGGAGCGCTAGGGAGTGTAATGTTTTAAAAACTCAGTGGGAACCAGTGCCTGGTTACCTGAGAGGTTAGGATGGTTCTTGGGGGTCGTGTTGCTGATGTGGAAAGTTTGTATGGTGTGTTTCAGTCAGTTCCACTTCCTTAACGTGACTTAGGAGGTCAAATCATATCATAGTAACCTCTCATCACATGTTTACCTCGTTTGGCCAGTTATTTCGGTAGATGTGGGAGGAGGGTGTTACACCTCCTTTCAAGGAGGATGATTCCCCATAAATTTGTATAAGTATGAATTCAAATTTTCCTCTAGGGGCATGTATTTTTTAGTCTTAATTTGGAGAAAACTTGTAGTTTAAAAGCTCTACTTTCATTTCTAGCAAGGATGTACTTGGATTGATTCAAATAATTAAGTTTGGTGTCATTTTCATATTCTAAAGCTTAGTTTCCTTCATAGGAATTTGAGAATCCTTGGGCTTGGCCATCCCAAGAGCCTCATATCCCTCTTGTACAATTTTTTATTTCTTTTGAATGTCTTTTTCACTTGCATCTCTTACTTATGCATTTACTATTTATGCTTCTTTTGTTGTAGGTCATATTGGTTAAATGATTGAAGCGAGTTTTTTTGTAGGTTATTTATGAAGTCACAATCATGATGCATATTTAGAAAAACCTTGCAAAGTCATATCCATGATTGATCTACTGGGATTGGTTTACTAATTCCCAATTTTGGGATTTCTGGAAGTATCGTGTAGCAAAATAGTAGTAATTTTATGCTAATTTTTAACACATGTTAATGAGATTATTTCAAGTTGATTCCACTTGTATTGGGGCTTAAAAACATCCAAATTAATAAAAAGAAACATCCCACAATATTTTCACTTTATTAGCCTAAGAATTTCGGCACTTAGATCAACTTACTAGTTCATTGCTCTAAAATTTCTGGTTCATAGTAGTAATTTTCTGCTATTTTTTAACACATGTTAATGGGGTTCTTTTGAGTTTATTCCACTCAGATAGAGTCATAAATACATTCAAGTTAATAATAAAATTTACCCGATATAATATGCATTTGACCAGGTGTTGAGTCCCAAACTTACACCTTCCCTACATCCCTTTTTAGCCTTTTCTCCAGTTACCTGAACCTCTAAGCTATCAAATCATTGCATAATAGTTTAAACTGAGTATATAAATGGTTTCCTAACTATGTTTTGTGATTGCTGTTTGATTTAGATTTTTGTTCAACCAGCTGCGGAATCTGTCACTTTCCGCAACCAAAATCAGTTTCCGCAGCCTTTTTGTTAAACTGTATGCTACAGGTGTCTATTGAAGAACTTAGCCACATGGGCAAGCCATAAATGACGTGGACATGGAACGTGTCCCCTTGGTTCAGCCAAATCATCCATAGAAGCCCGCGGTTAAGGTCGGTCAAACGGTGGTCAACACAAGGAGTTAAGCGGTGGCACGACTTTGTTTTCAGCACGAGGAGGATTGCGTGGCAAGGTCCTGAGTTTTAGGAGGTGTATTAACGCCTAGGGACTGCTCATCGACCAAATTCAACAAACAATCTCTTGGATTTACTTCCCACAGCTACCATGCTACTATAATTCTGGCTCTTGTCTTTTACGTGCTTGGCTACCAGCGCAGGCCATGTTAGTTTGTTATGTATTTTCTGCTATAAATAACGCACCTTCACATGCATATAGCTAGTTAGTTGCTGTGTGTAAACTTGACTGTTGTAAGAGCCTTTGAGCCGAGACTTAGTCTCTATTTCATAACTGCTTTGCAATATATGAGAAGACACTGATTTTGCGTTCAATTTCATGATTGGTTCTGATTGACCGAGGGTGTAGAGGGCCCCTGTACACCAAGGTCCTGTAGTTGATGTATAGTTTTATGTTTTTCTTCATTTTACGCTCTTGATACCATAGATACTTGCTGTATATATTAACTTGCTCATGGTTTATGTCATTTGTTCTTCATAAGTCTCTTTTATGCTTTTATTTGATTGTCAACTAATCAGTGTTTGCATTTCAGGTTCTAATAGGAAGCCCGGGCAGTACATATAATTTTTTATGACTAATGACATAATGGGATTATATTGTCCTACTGCTGATTTGATTTATTGGTTTTAATTCCAACATTGCTTATTTCTTAGTTTTGCTTTGTTCATTTACTTTTCTGCAAGTTAGTGATTAGACTATTCATATCATTCTTCAGTTACCAAATGATGAGGGATTGTAGAGTGAATGTGTTTAGCTTATTTTAGTTTTATTTCATGCAACTTAGTATCAGATCATTCAATTTGTGTATGACTACTTCCTATAGCCAGAGCGAGTCAAATGGTGAGGGGTCAAAAATGAGTTGATGTGATATGATTAGTTTACTTTGATTTCAGTCTTTAATTTGCTTTGAGTTTAGTCTTTTCTCTTTTTTTTTTATAACAACATCAAGTATACTGGGTTCCATAGTCATAGTTCAATATTTTGTTAATTAAAATCTAGGCACATCTTGATTTCATCATTGTAAAGTCTGAACACCTTTGGAACACTTTGAAGTTTGGAAATTATTCATTGAATACAATTGTCCATATTTGATTACTAGAATCACCATCTCACACACCATTTCACATTAGGGAATCAACAAGAAGATAAATCCAAAAACAAATCAAAAACTAAAAACGACAAAGAAATAAGAAAATGGTTATCTTGCATAGATAGTGCACTTTACTTCAACAGTTTACGACTCCCGGATTGACAATTCATATAGCAATTTAGAACACACTAAATTGACCAAACATTTTGGCGTCGTTGCCGGGGAAGTGAAACTAGGTAGCCAAATTCTTAAAAAAAAATATAAAAACAAGAAAATTTCAAGGAAGGTAAAAATTGATGATTTCTCAAAGTATGCTCTCCTCTTGCACCTAGTGTAACCTGGAGGATCAGAAAAGAGAGTTATTGGTTTAGTAATTTCTTGAGTATGCTCTCTTCTTGCACCTTGAGTGATCTGGAAGATCAGAAAGAGAATTATTAACCTGATTTGAAGAAATAAAAATTACATGCATAGAGCAAGAGATTCTAGGGGAAGGTTTATATCTAGGGCCAAGAGTTCAATTTTTACAACTCCATCCACTCCAAGGTATAGGCAAGATACACCTCCAGCATCTCCAACTCATACTCCTAGCTTAGGATCCCTGGAGTTCAAGAGGCAGTAGTTGAATTAGGAGACTCTCCCACACTATCCACTGAATCTGAGTTAGGAAGAGACCCTTTCTTTACTTCTACAGGAAAACACATTGTAATCGAAGAAGTTGAATCACCTGAAGAAGAAGAGGGAGAAATTCCTCCTCGTTCGCCATCGATAGAAGAACCAGAGGACTCTAAAATCTCTGAGGAAGCTATCATGACAGAGGAAGTAGTAAATGGATTTGGAGGAGGTAGAGGTAGAGGTAGAGGAGGAGGAAACAATGGAGGAGGTAGAGGTAACAACGGGGAAAACAGGGATGGAGACAACTCATTTGGATTTCCTATAGTTGATGAGGAATCTCGGACAACAATGAAAAACATCTCACCATCTGTCCTCCCAAACTTTTATGGGTTGAGAAGTGAGGACCCTGAAACATTTTTATTTGAGTTTGAAGTCGTGTGCCGAACTTATGATTACATGGAAGATGCTCAAAAGTCAAGTTGTTTCCTTCAACATTGAAGGGAGTTGCTCTAAAATGGTTCATGGGACTAGTCACTCAATCAATTAGGACTTGGAATGACATGAAACAAACATTTTTGGATAGATACCTGGACTATTGTATGTCCACCAATCATAAGGATGAGGTATTCAAAATGGTACAAAAAGAAGATGAAAACTTGGAGGATTTACTTGAAAGATTTCAATACAACCTCAAAAGAGCAAAAATGAATAACCTAGATGAAGAAACCTTGAAAGCCCTTCTACTAAAAGCCATTAGAGATGAATGGATAGATATTTTGAATATGATGGGGAAAGGAGATATATCTCAACTTCCACTTCATGATATAGTAGAGCTATGTGTCCATCTCTCAAGGGGAAAATCTAAAACTGGAAAAGGGCCTACAGATCCTTCTATCATTAGAGCAAATAAATCTGCAACTGGATCAGTGAGTAGGGTTGAGATTGGCAACATGCTTGATGAGTTCAAAACAAATATTTTAGGGAGTCTTAGTGAGCAACTAGACACCCTTAAGATACAAAACAAGCAGAAAGCAGAAGTTGAAGCTTTGGCCATCTTTTGTCCAAAATGTAGGAAGAAACATGCTCTGAGGGAATGCCCCTTGGATGCAAAAGTTGTAGAAACATGCGCGATTTGCTCAAAAAGCCATGAGACCAAGGATTGTCCTTCAATTCCTGGGCTCAAAGCTGTCTTTCAAGAAGACCCAAATTCAATTGAGTCTCTCTGTTTTGTTTCAAGGAGACCTTGGCAGGGGCAACAAAATCAAGGGTTTAATAACCCCATGAACTTTCAACCCCACCAAGTTGGAATCCTTGGCAACAACCTTGGTCCCAACCTCAAAATCCATTTCAATCATGGGTACAAGGTATGCAAAATCCTTATGGGAGATTTGCTCAATTTTACTAATATCCTCCATCTTTTCAAAACCAACAAGTTCCACAACCTCCAAATTAGAATCCACAACTTTCATTACCATTTCAACAACAACAACCTTCTCAACGGAATCCAAATTCCCAACTCTTGCTTCCATTCCAACAAAAGACAAATCAATTACCTCCCAGCCATTGCCAAATCCAAATAATAAAAATCCTCAAAATGCTTACATGGTAGAAGGACAACAATTTCATACCTATATGATTGTTCCTCTCAATGATGTACAACTCAGATTTGGTAGAGTCTTAGACAAGCCTTCTATAGATACTCAAAAGCAAAGCATTTCTGAGGAAGAATCTCTTAAAGCTAATAAAGGTTCTGAAGCATCTCTTCAAAACCCAAGCACTCAAGGAGAAAAAGAAAAAGAATCAACCCCCACAACTCCTATAGTCAAGCAACATGCATCTTCATCCACACCTCCTTTTCCTGAAAGATTACAAATTGATAAAGGAGTGGAAAAACAAATCTTGTTGCCTAACTATGATTTTCTAGACGAATTAAAGAATGTGTGTATCAAGATTCCCTTGTTACAAGCCATTAGAGAAATTCCTATTCTAGCCAAAACAATAAAGGAATTGAGTCTCAAAAGACCAGGAAGGAAACCAAGAGATACAAGAAAAATCCACCTGGTAGCAAAACTTGCAGATATCATGATGGGAAAAGTTACCATGAAGAAGTATGTAGATCCCGGTAGTCCAATTGTCAAAATACATATCAATGGGGTAGAAATTCCAAATACTTTGATTGATTTAGGGGCTGCTATCAACATTATGAGTAGACAAACTATGGAACAGCTAAAACTTCCTAATCTTCTTTTTACACCTACTTTACTGCAACTTACAGATCGATCAATTATTAAACCAGATGGTGTATTAGAAGACATTTCGGTCTCCTTAGATTCTTGGGAGTATCCAGTGGATTTCATGACTTTAACTCCCAAGAGTAATCTAGGAGGGCATCCACTCATTTTAGGAAGACCTTGGCTAGCCACAGCCGATGCTTTTATCAGTTGTAGATCAGGGGATATGTATATTTCTGATGGTAATTCGACAAAGAAATTCAATCTGTATTCTCCAGCAAAAACAATTACAGAGATGGGAGATAATGAATGGATCGATGATGAGGACACTATACAGTTGTCTGTACTATTTCTGAAGTCAGTGAAGATAGGCAAATTCTGAACACATTAGAAAACTTTGAAATCTCTTCATAATATGACCACACACAATTTCAGTTAAATTCTGACATTGAGTATCTATCATTTAGACAAATGTCTTTTTACTCTATGGAAGAGTTTGGTAGTTCCACCATTGAGATTTTTCCAGGTAAAACATTGAATATCAACAAAAACTTGGAAAGATCACAACAGGAGAAGCTAACCAAAATCTTGCAAAAACATTCTACTGCATTTGATGGGAGTATACTGACATGAAAGGTATTGACCCTAAGACTTGTATTCATCACATCTACATTGAGGAAAACAGTAGACCAATCAGACAACCGCAGAGAAGTATGAATCCAAATCTTAGAGAAATAGTGAAAGAAGAGCTCCAAAAACTACTCAGTGTAAACTTTGTCAGGCCAGGGTAACTCCAGAATGAATGAGCGAGAGAAAACTGATTCAATTTTTTCATTTAGCTAATACATATTTATATACAAGCATGACGGATTAGTTCATCTTCTTGATGACTGTCCAGTTCACCCATCCGTTTCGGATTAGGTGTCAACATTCCCCCCCTTAATCTGAAGGGATGTTGGTGAGTCCAAGCATCGTTCTGAATCTTTCAAGCTTTTCTCTTCCAAGCGCTTTGGTGAAGATGTCTGCAACTTGCTCATTTGTGGAACAATGGCGGAGATGAATTGTTTTTGCCTCAACATGATGTCGGATCAAATGATATTTAGTATTGATATGCTTTGTACGATCATGAAACTTTGGGTTCTTGGCCAACTTTATTGCAGAGGTGTTGTCAATCATGAGTGGAGTTGATTGTACTTTTTTCACCTGCAAATCTTCAAGAATTTTTCTGAGCCACACAATTTCTTTTGTTGCTTC
>APFE030527513.1:0-16013 GCA_000404065.3 Pinus taeda
TATATATATCTTTCTGTAAGAATCTCAAGAAATTCATATTAGAAAAAATGATTTACAAAATTTACACAACCATAATAATGTTGGTTCTTCTAGTGGAACTAGGTTTTGGACCATCTTCCCACCATGGAGAAACCAATAGGTTATTGCTTGAAAGCTATGGTCAAAGAAATAGCTATTCGTGGACAAATCCAAAGTTAGTAGCATACATAAGTAGTTATCGTAATACAAAAAAATCCTCTGAGGCTTTTCCTTAGGGCTAAGAATACAAGCCATTCAAAAAAAAAATTCAAACCTTTTTCTTTCCTTTGGAGGTTGTTGAGCCATCAAGTGTGCTATTGGGCCACAATTGTGCTACTGCATCTTCTCGCCCCTCCTCAACGATAAGGTAGCCATAAGAACTCAAAGCTTGCTATTGTTGTGCTTTATTAGTTGCTCCACTCACTTGACATTTCAGTTGCATATCATTAATCATGATCAAAGGGGAAGGGCACAGGGGAATTGGGTGAGACTAAAAGGGAGTCTATGCCATCTTGGGAGCTTGTGCAGGAATAGGAGAGTGGGATAGGAGAGAAGGAGATGTCGAAGGAGTGGATAAGGTCCTGTAGGGATTCATGGAGACTATTAATTCATTAGAATTAGCAACCTTCCTTCTGGAAGCTTCTTTGAATTGTTGTTTCTTCCATAACTTTCTGGCTAGTAAACTTTGAGGCCCAATGCCTGCCACCTAGGTTCCTTAATTCATGAGCTTCCATGGAGGATACATTGTGTGGTATGCTTTCATGAATATTTGGAATAAATAGATTAGTTTTTCCATCAGAATCTACAGCATGGGCATGACGTGCATGACCACATCCATCACTTACATTGCTTACACATCTACTCTCCCGAACCATAGTTGTAGGAGGGAGAATGAGGAGGAGGAATTTAGAATCACTAAGGGAATTGTAGCTTTTCTTTTGGAAGGAAATAAGAGTATGACAGGGTGCATGACGAATCAGGAAAAAGTTGGGTGACAAAAGAGCGAAGAAATATTTAGACATACATAATGTTTTCGATCACCAAGTAAGTGAATGAGGCATTAGTGTTAAGTATAAGGAAATCACACAGAGGATATGGAGCATTGGATTAGGCATCATAAAAATTGATGGATTAGCATATGGAGTGGGCATATTAAAGTTAGATGAGAGTCACTTTCCGTGTCAACGCATGGTGATGATAAATGCACACATGAAAACCATCAGTTGCCACCCAAATTAGGGGGCATTTTATATCAATTTAACATTTATATAGAGAAAAAAATTGAATTTAAAATATTTTTTCCTTAGTTGATTTTTTTTCCACTCAATAATATCAAGGAGATGTTAAATTTCCTTAACACTTAATAAAATTTCATACAAGAAATTTAGAAAATATTGATGGCGAGAAGAAATTCAGTGTAAACAATAAATAAATAAAGTGAAGGATATTCCTCATTTAATTAATTTGTGCTTTCTAATTCAATGACATCGTGGAGATGTATAATTCCTTCAATATTTGATATGAATTAGAATTTAAAATACATTAGCAAAAAGGGAAGATTGGCAAGTATGTATTTTTGTGTATAAAAGAAATGAAATAATTATAACTAATGATTCAAAACTTTTAACGGTGTCTATCTCTAAATGAACAAGATGTGTAAATTTTTCCTTATTTATCTCGTAGTTGAGATACAACACGAATGTGTGTGTCTATGTGTCTATGCTGTAGTAGTATAGATAAATATCCAAATTTGAACTATCTATATATTATATTGGTAAATGAAAAATAAAATTATGATTAAAACATTTTAATGGTGCGTAACTCAAAATGAAAGAGATATCCCATTCTTTTAGCATTTAGTTTGGAGTTGACGCATGGAACGAATATATATATATATAAATACTTATTTTTTATATATATTATAAAATTAAGATAACATGAAGATTAAATATTACCTGGATGAGTGTGGCCAAACATGGGGGATCAATGGGGGCACGGGCCATAGAAAAGTTGCGTAGCACACCCAAAATCTTCTAGAGACATGTGAATGAGATTATTTCCTGAATGATTTTTTTTTTCAGAATATGATTTTTCTAGTTATGGGAGTTTGGGAAGGGGGTAGGGGAATGTTGACTATGCATAGACCACCAACCTATGTATTCTCATTTGAGTGGTTTCTTTAGAGTGAAAGTATAATGCAAGCTAGTGGGGCTTGTGATTTGGTCACTATGGTGTGCTAACTTGCACATTTTTTCACCTCAGTAAGCCGAAGGGTGGTGAACTATCCTTTGGATGGTGAGACATGGTGAGGACAAGAGAACTACTAAATTTTCTTGTTGGAGGAGTTAAAATGGGCTAGTTTTATTCTCCTCATTGTTTAGTAAGAAATATGGCTCTACATCTAGGCCATAAGAGTTCCTTTGTAAAGGGAATTTTAGATTTGGTGATCATTTGTTCTTTTTGGGTTTCCTCATATTTATGCTTTCAATAATTTGTCATGGCCGTTGTCATCTTTAGTGGTATTTGTTGCACATATCTATCTCCAAATTTTCTTAGGGTTGAGAGATATAGTTCGAGGTCTCGGGCTCACTACCTCTTTCCTTGGTTTCTTGGCGTACTCAATTGAAGAGGAAATATTGTAATCATCGGGGTGATTCTTTAGTGATAATTATTGAAGAATATCTAATTTTTGACAATTTTTATCTTGTTGAGTTTATAAGTGGGATTTGATTACCAAGCTATACCATTTGGGTGGTTGAACTAAATTCGTCTTTGTGTTCTGGATTATATATTGGAATCCTTAGGCGAAGGGGGTATGTCATGTGAGCTAGGTGACCTCATGAATCCTGGCTAGCCATTGCAGGTGGGTAGGAGAAGTGGACAGTGATGGGGGTGTTGAGGCTATTTATGAGGGCGAATTAGCTCATGGACATGCTTCATCACTTAGCCATGTGGAAGCACCACCATATTTAGAATGTTGTATAGCCTTTGATGAAGTAGTTTGCAACATGGTTCTTGTGGCCATGATTGTGATCTTCCTTCCTTCTGTTTCTCATGATAGAGTCTAGAGTTTCATGGATTTTCTTATGCATTTCCTTGACTTCCTAGCTGTTACTACAGTGATGAGTCCTTGGTCGCTTTTTTATTGTTATTTTTTGATTTATTTATTTTATCCTTATGGTTTTTCCTTGATTTTGGTGATCTTTATACTTGTGCTTGTGGTTGTTCATTAAGGAATAGAGTTATGGTATTCTTATTGGTTTTCATGAACATGCCCTTCATTTCTTTCCACTACTTGGTTTGCAAAATAGTCCACTTGTTGATCATGAATTCTCAAGACATGTCTAAAGATCACATTGCTAGAGCCTTCCAAGTTCTTCCTTATTCTTCTAAGAATTATGTTCATGAACTCATTGCTTGGGTTTCTGTTTCTTGCCATTCCCTCTATTATTATGGCTGAATCGCCTATTATGATAGGATTTTGAATTTCTCTTTTTTTGATAACTCTTGTTCCCATCAACAAGCTGTATGCTTCTGCCTTATTATTTGAGATTTATCCCAATCCCCATTCATATGTGACAGTTTCTCTCCCATTAGGATCTAGGAGTCTTCCGCATACCCCTATCTTTCCCGAGTTATGCTTTGAGGCCCCATCAATGTATAGACAATATATGTTCTAATTTTTCCTACAGTTTATCAGTTCCTCTTCATTCATTCTTATTTTCCAAATATTTCCTCAATTTATCTTCTTGTTTCCTTTTTGTCCATTATTGTTTATTATGGCTTTGCTCAGCCAATCTCGCTCTTCTTGCTGAAGAGTGTTGTGATCTCTTGGTGTTATTCCTTTGACATTGAGCATTTCAAAAGTTAAACCCCACATTTTTTATAGGGTCTTCCCTATCCTTGGAATTTGATTTTTAAAATGCACTTATTTCGAGTCAACCAAATTTTCCAACATAGAACAATTGGGATGCACTTCCATATCCTATAAATTGTGACTTTCTTCTTTGTTGTGTATGGATAGGCCTCCTCGAGGGTTTGAAGAAAGTCCAACAGGGGTTGTTCAAAATTTATTATTATTTCTAAAGGACTTATCAGTTGCTGCCAACATTCTTTCGCAAAGGTGCATTCTTGGAATAAGTGTTGAATATTTTCTTCAACCTCATGCATAATGAGTGTTGTGTTGGGCCTTAAAAACCATTTTTTATTAGGTTATCACTCGTTAATATTCTCCCTTTTACTAGAGTCTAAATTAACATTTTGATCTTAGGAAAACTTTCTGATTTCTAAGCTATTTTCCAAGAATCTCAATCTTGTTGATTTGGTTGTTCTTAAAGGATTTTATATCCAGTCCTAACTGTGTAGTGTCCACCGCTTGGGTCCCAAAGATAAGCATCTTCCTCATCAAAGTGGATTAGAGCTGCCTCTTTTAAGAGCTGCCTGATCTTGCTCCATTGCCCTTCCAGATCTATCAGGATTGCTAAGATTTTCTAATCTTGCCACTCCTTTTGATCCCAAAGAGATATAGAGTGTAAGGTGTTGAAACCTTTATCTTTCATCCACTCTTGTATGTCCTTTGTGTCTGAATGAGTCTGTAATGGTTCTTTTCCCATGATTCTTTCCTCCCAAATTGAAGTTGTTTTTCCATTGCCTAGGACTTTAGAAATACATCTACTCGTTAATCGATTTTTTTAAACCAACTTCGATACTTGGGTACATGGTTTTATTGGGATATTTCCATTGAGAAGTATTTTCCTGGTGCCATCCATATATTTTGTTATAAGAGCCTTTTTCCACCAACTCTCTTTTCCTGTAATTAGTCTCATACTATTTTCATTCCTAGTGCTGCATTCATGAGCCCAAGTTTCCTTATTGATAGGCCTCCTTGTTCATAAGGTAGTACTACTTGCTCCCACTTGACCAGGCTAAATGTTTTGTTTTCATACTCCCCCCCTTGCCACAGGAAGCCTCTTAAAAGAAGCTCCATTTGTTTGTGAGCACTTGCTGGGGCCATGATTATGGCATATTGATAGATAGGTAGTGCTGCAAGGAGTGATTTTATTAGAATCCCCTTCGTGCCATATTCAACCACATCATACCCTAGCTTTGTATTTTTTTTTCACTTTTTCAATTTGTTTAGCCCATATTTCTACATTCATGTTCTCTTTTGAAATTGGAAGTCATATGTAAAAGAAGTGTGTCCATTTTTCCTCCATAGGGATGTCTAGGATTTGCGAGATCCTTTGCATAATTCTAGGAGGGGTGTTCGATCCATATATCTTGCATTTCATATCGTTTAATAGCCCACCTAAAACCTATAAAATGCCATCCAAAAATTTTTTGAACCTCGTTGCTATTATTGTTGATGCCCCTCCCAGCAGTAGAGTGTCATCGGCAAAGACTGAGCGCTTTATCATTTTTACTCCTTTTGCTATTCCGATCCCTGTGATATTTCTTTCCTTTCTTTGATTTTCTAGAGCCTTGCTTAATGTTTCCACCATTATAAAGTATAGGAAGGGGGAGAGAGGAAAACCTTGCCTAAGGCCTCTTGTGCTATGAAAGAAGTCACTGGGCCTTCCATTTACAAGGGAGACAATCCATGGAGTAGAGATGCATGCCTATATGACTCCCACGATTTCTCTAGAGAATCCAAGTTTTTGGACGATAGCCATTAGATATGGATGAATGACCCTGTCGAATGCATTTTCCATATCTAGTTTTATTATGAGGCTTTTTTCTTGTTTTGTATACTGGAGTGAACCGCTTCCTGTACAATAATTATATTATCTATGATTTTCCTATTCAGCACGAATCCTCCTTGGTTTCTAAATATAATTGTTGGAAGTACTTCCTTGATTCTTTTTGTAATTATTTTTGTTATTATCTTATACGATGAATTGTAGAGAGAGATAGGGAAAAACCTATTGAAAGTTGAGGGGTTTTCTTCTTTTGGGATAAGAGCAAGATAGGAGGATTCGGTGTTGCCTCCTTTTTTTTTTTGAAAACATTCTTCACCATTCTTAAGAAATCCTTTCTAATAGTATACCAATGAAATCTGTAGAATGTTAACGTGAAGCCATCTGGCCCTAGGGCTTTGTCCAGATGTAGGCTCCATATGGCCGTCACTACCTCTTCTTCTTTGAGATCCTTGTTTATTGTTGCATTTTTCCTTTTTTTATTTTTCTTTTTGTGTGCTTTAAGAAGTATTGACTTTCAACCATTTATTTGTTGGCTGAAAGTAAGTTTTTAAAGTGCTTATAGGCTGCTTTTTTAGTTCCTCCGCTCCTTTGACCTCTTGGCTTTCAACTTGAATTTTTTCTATTTGGTTTCTTGCTCTTCTTATCTTCATTGTGTTATGGAAAAATTATGTGTTTTTGTCCCCTGCCTTGAGCCACAAACTTCTTAATTTCAAACTTGTCTCCTCTTCGTCTTTCTTATTTTCCCTATATATTTCCCAAAAGATTTCCTTCTCTCTTAGGTAATCTTACTTGCTTTCATCTTTGTTTCCTTTTTCAGCTTGCATGATGTCCATTTTCTATTGTAACTCTCTTCTCTTTTCCTTTTCCTTTTAATTCATTTTCTCTCGCCCATTCCTTTAATTTTTTTCTTGCAATTTTTAATTTTGTTTCCCAAATATACTGTGGTGATCCTACTACTCTTGTCTCCCATGCTTCCTTGACTAAGTCACTGGTTTCTTCGTTGCCATCCCAAATTAAGCTGTATCTAAATGGGAGCAGACATTGATTTTCGATTTTGCAATGCTACTATATTTTTCTGTATCATAATTCTATCCAGCCTTTCTTTTATGTTACTTTTACCCACTCTTTTATTTCTCCAAGTGCATTTCCCATTGTTTGGTGGGACATCTATCAAGTTGTGTTATTCCATTAATTCTTCTAGAGTATCCTAGATGGGTCTTTGTGATATGTTCCTCCAAACTTTTCTTCTATGCTTCTTACCAAATTTAAATCTCCTCTTAGTATTATTTTCCCATCTTGCACTTATTTTAACGCTCCTTCTAAGGTGCCCCAACATTGCTCTTTTTCCTTGTAATGATTTGGGGCATATATATTTATGACACTGTACATCTCTTTTTGTACTAATTTGCATTAGATCCGTTTGGATCCAGTGCTAATATTTTTTGTATTTATTAATTCCTAAGTTCCTTTTTTCCATATTGTGCATATGCCTCTTCATGCTCTGGTTGCTTGTATTGCTTCCCCTTCATAATTTCTGACTTTTGTTCTTGATATTTTCAGTTTCTTGGCGATTTATTTTTGTCTCCTGAATCATAAGGATGTCTAGCTTTTCTTTTACCATAATGTCTCTTGTGGCATTTTACTTGATGGGAGATCCCATTCCTCTACAATTCCAGGAGACCATTATCATTATTTACTTGATGGATGGTGCATGGCTCCTTTCCCTCTTGTCTTCTTTTTTCGTTGTTTCCTAAATTCCTTCCTAAGAAGGTTTCCATAGGTTGTTGTGCTTCTAATGCTATTTCCTTTGCTGCTGCTTCATCCTCGATTTCTTTGTTTGTCTTTCTTCCTGATTTTTTTTGGTATTCTACATTTGGGGGTACTTCCTTTGACTGCTTTCTGGTTAAGATTCTGTCTACTGAGGGGGGTGGAGGGGTATGAGTGTTCGAAACTAGAGGGAATGAGGGGGGATTGGGGGTATGTTATGGGGATATGGATCAAGATCTTGATCTTGGTCTAGCGGATGGGGGGGCCGAAGGATTTGGAGGTTCAAGAGGGTTAGGGCTAGAAAGAAGGTTATTAACTTATGGTGATGGAGGATGGGGATCAGAGGATGTGGAGGGCTACGAGGAAGAGAAAGTTAGTTCTTTGTAGGCTGTCTTCTTTCTTTTCACCTGTTCCCATTTGTTTTCTGGATCTTCACCCTTTTAATTTTCATTTTCTTTTTTTTTGTACATCTATTTGCAAAATAACTGTATTTGTGACATACCTTGCATTTGAAGGGGATTTGTTCATAATCTAGCTATTGTATGTGCATCCACTGGGCCACCTTGATTTTTATGGGTTTTGGTAGCCCTTTCCCAATATCCACTTCTACACATATTCTGGTGCATGCATGCGTATTTTCCTTTGGCTCGCACCTGTCTATATGTTGCACAACTATGTTTCCTATTTCTTTGACTGAATCGTTCCCCCAACAGCGAAGGGGAAGGTGTGGCAGTCTAACCCAAATGGCGGTGTCGTTGGGAATATCCATTTCTGGATCAAAATATGGTAACCGTCTATTTAGATACAAACCCCTAGTATCCATAAAATATGGTCCATTCCTAAATATCAAATCTCGATTCTCCTTGGATTCAAAGTGGAAGGTGAAGTAACCTCTTTCACAAAACATGATTGAGATTTTCCCATCTATTGACACAGTCCAGTTCCTTTCTACCCAACAATTTTGGGTGATGGCCATAACCCAGTGAATTGCCCCGCTAATCCATGCTCTACTAGGGAAAGTGTTGTTCTGTGGGAAAAGGCAAGGGGGAGTGAGATTTCAGGAATATCTTCCATTCGTTTAATAAACTTGGTGGCTGATGGTCTATTCTTTGTCGGGCCCATTGTAGAAATGAGAGAGGCAAAAGCTTTTGTTGTTCTTTCATTTTCTTGCTACTGACCTGACGGAAGCTCTCCGTCCTCTAATGCATCCATGGAGCTCAATCCCCTATAGCAAGAGGCAACTAGGGGGCAGCTGCGTGTAACTGCACGTTTCTACCTGTGATCGTTCGCTAGGGTGTGTAGCTCTTTTAGCAAGTGTGCTCCTAGAAACAAGTTCTCAACTTCAACTATTCAAAGTTATAAATAGCTATTTATTACCTGAATAGAGAACTGATTGTTGGGAAGTGAAATTTATCACAGTATGCTTGAAGGTATTAATGGATAATATATTCCCATATAAATAGTTCTTTATTACCTGAACAGAAAATTGATTGTTGAGGAGTGAAATTTATCACAATATGCTTGAGTATATTCCTTAGATAATCTACCAAAAAAAATTTATTTTTTCCTTAATTACTTCTTTACAGTATGGATATATGTTGTGCCTTAGAGTGAAAAATAATAAAAATATTCACATTAAAAAAGAATCAAATTAAGAATAATGATAAAAGAATTGAATTTGTTTTTATTTCTTTAGTACAACAAAGATGTGTAATTGTTTAACTGCCTAAGATAAAATTGAGATGACATTTAAATTAATATCCATATAAAATAATAAGTAAATAAACAAGATATTTTAATGTTGATAATAACTAAATTTTATTTCAATTTGAGAGATATAAAGTAATTAGAAAAAAGTATTGTTGTCTTTTTACTTTTCAATATTGGGAAGATTTGTAATTCATTCATTTAAAATTATTTCAGTACCAAAATTCGATAAAATATTTGAATATTCATACCTACTAATATATTTCAATATCTACTCTATACATATTTAGAAAGAGATACAACAAAAGAAATATTCTGATGTTGATAATATATGGAATATTTCAATGTGAACCTTAAATAAAATAATTTTATATATATTTTTTGTAAGAATCTCAAGAAATTCATCTTAACAAAAATGATGTACAAAATTTACACAACCATAATAATTTTGGTTCTTCTAGCAGAACTAGGTTTTGGACCATCTTCCTACCATGGGGAGACCAATAGGTCATTGATTGAAGGATAAGGTCCTGTAGAGATTCACGGAGACTATTAATTCATTAGAACTAACATCTTCCTTATGGAAGCTTCTTTGGCTTGTTGTTTCTTCCATAAGTTTCTGGATAGTAAACTTCTGAGGCCCAATGCCCACCACCTAGGTTCCTTAATTCATAAGCTTCCATGGAGGATACATTGTGCAGTATGCTTTCATTAATATTTGGAATGAAGTGATTAGTTTTTTCGTCAAAATATACAACATGGGGATGATGCTCATGACCACATTCATCAACTCCATTGCTTACACATATACTCTCCTGATCCATAGTAGTGGGAGGGAGAATGAGGAGGAGGAATTTCGAATCACTGATGAAATTGTAGCTTTTCTTTTTGAAGGAAATATGAGTATGATAGGGTGCATGACGAATCACGAACAATTTGGGTGAAAAAAGAGCCAAGAAATATTTAGACAGACAATATGCTTTTGATCGCCAAGTAAGTGAATGAGGCATTAGTGTTAAGTATAAGTAGATCACACAGAGGATATGGAGCAGTGGATTAGGCATCATGTAAATCGATCGATTAGCATACGGAGTTGGCATATTAAAGTCATATGAGAGCCAATTTCTTTGTCAATGCATGGTGATGATAAACGCATTCATGAAAATGATCAATTGCCACCCAAATTAGGGGGGATTTTATATCAACTTAACACTTTTGAAGAGAAAAAAAATGAATTTAAAATATTTTTTCCTCAGTTAATTTTTTTTTTCCACTCAATGATATCAAGGAGATTTTAAATTTCTTTAATACTTAATAAAATTTCATACTAGACATTTAGAAAATATTGGTGGTGAGAAGAAATTTAGTGTAAACAATAAATAAATAAAGTGAAGGATATTCCATGTTTAATTAATGTGTGCTTTCTAATTCAATGACATCAT
Source organism: Pinus taeda (assembly GCA_000404065.3). Classification (NCBI taxonomy): domain Eukaryota; kingdom Viridiplantae; phylum Streptophyta; class Pinopsida; order Pinales; family Pinaceae; genus Pinus; species Pinus taeda. The sequence continues at coordinate 10,634 of APFE030527513.1, forward strand.
GGAGATGTATAATTCCTTCAATATTTGATATGAATTATAATTTAAAATACATTAACAAAAAGGGAAGATTGGAAAGTATGTATTTTGTATATAAAAGAATTGGAAAAATTATAACTAATGATTCAAAACCTTTAACGGTGTCTATCTCAAAATGAAGGAGATGAGTAATTTTTTCCTTATTTATCTTGCAGTTGACATACGAAACGAATGTGTGTGTCTATGTGTCTATGTTGTAGTAGTATAGATAAATATCCAAATTTCAACTATCTATAGATTATATTGGTAAATGAAAAATAAAATTATGATTAAAACATTTTAATTGTGCGTAACTCAAAATGAAAGAGATATGCAGTTCTTTTTTCATTTAGTTTGGAGTTGACACATGGAAAGAACACACACACATATATATATATATATATATACCTCTTATAAATACTTATTTTTATATATATTATAAAATTAAGATAACATGAAGGTTAAATATTACCTTGATGAGTGTGGCCAAAAATGGGGGATTGATGGGGGCAGGGGCCATAGACAAGTTGGGTAGGACACCCAAAAGCATCTCGATACATGTGAATGTGATTATTGCCTGAACGATTGTTTTTTCCAGAAGATGATTTTTCTAGTTATGGGAATTTGGGAAGGTGGTAGGGAAATGTTGGCTATGCATAGACCATTTGAGTGGTTTATTTAGAGTGAACGTATAATGAAAGCTAGAGGGGCTTGTGCTTTGGTCACTATGGTGTGCTAACTTGCATAGTTTGGCACCTCAATGAGCTGAAGGGTGGTGAACTATCCTTTGGATGGTGAGACATGGTGAGGACAAGAGAACTACTAAATTTTCTTGACGGAGGAGTTAAAATGGGTTGGTTTTATTCTCTTCCTTGGTAAGAAATATGGCTCTGCCTCTAGGCCATAGGAGTTCATTTGTAAATGGAATTTTGGATTTGGTGTTCATATGTTCCTTATGATTTTCCTCATATTTATGCTTTCCAGAATTTCTCATGGTCCCTGTCATCTTTAGTGGTATTTGTTGCACATATCTATTGCCAAATTTTGTTAGGGTTGAGAGATGTACTTTGAGGTCTCAGGCTCACTACCTCTTTCCTTGGTTTCTTGGGGTAATCTATTGAAGGGAAAACATTGTAATCATCGGGGTGATTCTTTAGTGATAATTATGGAAGAATATGTAATTTTTGACAATTTTTATCTTGTTGAGTTTTGAAGAAAGATTTGATTACCACGCTACACCATTTGGGTGGTTGAATTAAATTGGTCTTTGTGTTCTGGATTATATAGTGGAATTCTTAGATGAAAGGGGTATGCCATGCAAGGTGGGTGAGCTCACGATGTCTTGGTTGGCCATTGCGGTTGGGTAGGAGAAGTGGAAAGTGATGGGGGTGTTTACACTATTTATGAGAGTGAATTGGCTCATGGACATGTTTCATCACCTAGCCATGTGGAAGCACCACCATATTTAGAATGTTTGTATAGTGAGATGCAGTGTTATTGCATTGCTAGTCGAGCTAGGGAAATAGAGGCATGATGACTCGAATGAGGTGATAACATTCATGATTCACTAAAAACATAATAAACATGAAATTATGGACAAGGCGACTTCACTTATAACGAGCCAAATATTGACTAATAAGTTGCTAGATCATATTGACAGTCAGATTGACCACCTAGAGATTCATGTTTACGGGGCCCCCTAAACCCTCAAACATTTTCTATTTTGGATAGGAATTGGCACCCCCTCATAATCTTTGGCGAAAGTTCTTTTCATATGTATTATATGTGTTTTTTGGATGCTTTGTGCATTTATTTTATGGACACAATGTAAATTTTGGCACTTTTGAATCACCTTTTATATCTTTCTCCTAGTTAATAAATTTGGTTGGAATGAAATGGGGGGAGAAGCATACCTGAAAAAAAATTGTTTCTCTATTTCAAAGAACTAATAGAATCAATTTGATTGAAAGAAAAAATATGAAGGGTAAATTTCTAGTTTGGGTTATAACCATAGCTTTGAAAAGGTGGTTACACTCATGTTTTTCACATTTCATATCATCACCGATTTCCATTCAAAATATTATGCCACTCCTTGTTGGAGTTACATTCAGATGTTTTGATAAAATTATAAATAGTTGGAACCTTTAGTGATTAAAGAATGACAAAGTGAATTTGAATATCATTTACGACACTCGATACTACTTCATTTTGTCACATTTTGCAATACTTTATTTGAATTTGTTTACCCCCAAAGTTGCTTACTATTATATATTAATTTTATGGCTGCTAATTTTTGTGTTGTGGAAGTGCTTCTTGTTACTTTAAAGAATTTATAAAAAGATTACAATGCACATCATATAAATAGTGATATTGGATTATTTCACAATACATAATATATTAATCGATTATAACATTTATGATAAAAAAAATTGTCATATTCGATGTCTTGGTCCATTCCTCAAGAAAATAGTGTCACATCCATATCTTTCCAGGTGATTTATAATCATCTCGTTTAGATGGACATGATAGTAGTTATTTGCAGTACATGTCAATTGAATAAGTGATTATACTCTCCATATGAATATGCATTTTATTTATACTTTATTGATTGTGGATATTATTCTTCTTCAATCTAATAATTTATTATACACTCCATATAGATTTACTTTTACTTCTCAATTGAATAATAATTTTGTTCTTAATATTGTAGAAAACATATTTATTTTAATAACTATATTTGAGATAAGTTTTAACCTTATCCTATTCCAAATTTAATTATAAACCAAAGAAATTGAATTTTAAATTATTAAATTTATAGAACATGAAATTAATTTTCTTTTTAACACTATATTTATGAAACAACAAAAAACTATTTTAATATCACATCTAATATTTTAGGTATTTTTATTGTTTTACATTTAAAGCCATCATAATCTATTAATGTCATCTCTAAATTCCTAAATACTTTTCTTTTGGCATTTAATTCGATAATCATTAATATATATTTTTCAACAATCAATTAATTTATGAGAATGTCATCATATTGTTTTTCTTTATTTATTTTAAACATATACCATGGTTTTTTCTATCTTTTATTTATTTTTTGAATTATAAATAAATACCTTTTAAATATAAATTTTTACTTAATTGCACTTTTTAAATTTTTAATTTATATAAATAGTTTAAATAAAAATAATTATAACAAATTCAATAGTATTTTTTTATTTTAATTACACTAAATACATGCATATATTTACTTAAATTTTCAAATGAACTCAAAAAAGCGTCAAGATGTGAGGTAAGGGCTAATGAGTGCTCCATATTATCATGTACAAGCCATAAAAAGTATCTTCATGCCAACACATCATGACCGAAAAGTTACCTACATCACCCTTAGGATAGGAAAAGGACTTATGTGGAATTAACTTGCTCAAGTGTTGGTGCTCAAATGTGATGTGCAATCCCTATCTTATAATATTAAGGATGACCATCATCAGCTATTAGGTGGTGATGAGCCTCATCATTATGTGACTTTATGGACCTTCATAAACTACCAAGCTTATTTAAATCAACTCTTGACATAATTCCTTAGATATTTTGGTTATTTTTCTTAATGAGATAAGTAAAAGAGAGATGTTATGTCTAGTAGACTAATGTGAATTGGTCGCAGGTTTTTGAGAGAAAATCATGGAAATTTTGGCTAACTAAGGGCAGAAACACGAATGAGTCAAGGAGGAGAGATTCTAGGAGATAGATCCTCCTCATTTAATCCTCACTCATTTGAATATTCCTCCATGAAATCAAACTATCTCGGAGTTACAAGTAGCCAAGTCATGAAGATCAAAAGACAATAGAGCGAGTGACAATTAATGAACCAATTCATCTTGAGTTTGGGAGACGAGCCTCCCTAGATTTAAGGAAGTAGTTGGAGACTTCATTTGTATAAGAAAAGAGGCCTAGAGCCTCATTAGGATTCATATTTTTTATATAAAAGCACTAGGAATTTTTGAGTTCAACACTTGTGGAAGACATTGTTATGTAATTTTCTAATATGATAATGAGAATGAGCATTTCCTTGATCAAGCAGTGAGTTGAATCAGAGGGCTAAAGCTCTTGGGATAGGGTGCAACCCTAGCAACAAACACTCTTCTTTTTGTATTTGTATTCTTAGTTGATTTCATAGATTGATGGTTGAATTGTTTTTAGCATTATTTCATTGCAAGCAGTTGTGGATTTGATTAGTTTCCTCCCATTTGTGCATTGCTTTAACAATAGCTTAGGAAGATAAAGGAATATGAAAACGCTGATAGTAGGTAGCTTTGGATGCACTTCTTCGTTCATGGACCATGGTTTCAGGAAAGAACTACTATGCAGCCCCAAAAAGACATAATTTTGATTTCTTATGGAATTTAGGGTTTTCTACTACTTAGGGCAACATTTTACCCGTTTTCAAGAATAGGATTTAATTGTCATTTCTGATATCTTTAGCCTTGCATTAGATCTCATAAAGGTTTCATATTATTATGCAAGTTTTTCCATGGATGAAATAGGCAACTAGATAATGAAATTTTGTTTTCTTAGTTGATTGAAAATCTTTCTTGTCTGACATGATTCATGGATAAATGCCATTGGTTGATGCAGTGCAGGAGCTTCACAAGTGCAGAGAGATCTCATGACCAACAATCTCATCCTAACCTCATCAATCGTTGATTATCATTTTTTCCACTAATCCCTCACCAAATTAATCATTTCATAAGAACACTTCTCCAAGTTTGTTGAGCAAATCCAACCATTTCACAAACTCTTTTTTGATCTTTGAAGGAGTCCTAACCCCTCCCTTGCCTCATTTCTCCCACCATTCACCTTCATTGAGCCTTAAACCACCTTCCAAATCCCTCCTCTTGCTCTCAACCAGATCATGTAGGAATACAGGGGATCATGTAGTAGCATTAGGACATCCTGTAGGAGGCATTAGGACATCCTATCGGACAATCTGTAGTGGCATATTTTAAGGCCGAACTATGGAAAAAGAACCTAGGAAGATAGGAAAAGAGGATTTAGCATTCACGTTGTCACAAAAAATACAAAAAGGAAAAAAGATTTATTGTGTTCATTTACATGCCTAGTAGTAGAATGTTTGGTTATTTCAGATTACATGCGTACGATAGTAGGATTACACACATTTAAACTTAGCCATCTGGTGTTTCCTCTTCTTCTAAAGCTTTGTTATAAGCACTCATCTGCTTTATGCTTCCTTGATTTTTTTTACCGTTATTTTATTGTTGAGTTCATAGTTTTTTGCTTTATGGATTTTTTTTAGACCATCATCTTATTTGTTGTTGTGTTTGTTTTCAGTATTTTATTT
>APFE030527514.1:0-11228 GCA_000404065.3 Pinus taeda
GGGGTTATGCTCCACTAGGTTTTTTCAATCTTAAAAAGGCTTGTAGAATACTAACATCAACACAACTGGATTCGCCCAATCCTACATGGAAGTATCTTTGGAAACTCAAGTATCGGCCCATGATAGCCATCTTCCTCTAGCTACTCCTGTGTGACAAAACATTAACTTAGGACAAACTTCAAAAGTAAGGCTTCCAAGGTCCTTCAATATGCATGGTTTTTCACGATCAAAAAGATTATATGAATCACCTTTTCCTCCCCTGCTCATCCTCCTCAACACTATGGGATTAACTAGTAATTGCATTCAAATGATCCAATACAGTACCTCAATCAATCTTGGCCTCATTAGATAATTGGAAAGACTTGACCTTCTCTAGTCCCATCCTGAATCAAGCCTGGTTGCTAATTCTAGGATTCATTACTTGTAACATATGGAATGAGAGGAATGCTCGTAGTTTTAAAACATATCTTCCTCATTGGAGAGGGTTTGAAATCTTATCCTCTCTCAACTTCAAGAGACAATTTCCTCTATGCAATGTGCCCCTCAGGACTAGGATTTCCCCCTAACAAAACAAGCTTTTATGTGATCTCCCAAGATGAACCTCAATCTCCCATCTCCATTGGATCATTCACGACTCCTAAGCCAGTTATTCATTCGATATGGTCTCCTCATCTCACACGCTTTATAAATATTAATTTCGATTGGTCATCTCATGACAATCGAGGTCCTGCAAGTTATGGTGCAGTCCTGAGCAACAATTCAGGGAAAATTCTCAATATTTATTCAAGTAAGCTCGGTAACACCACAAATAATGAAGATGAGATATGGGGAAGGAAAAAGGTTTTTCAATGGCTCTGAGGCACAACTATAATCATATCCTAATATAAGGAGACTCAAGGCCCATCATATCCATTTTGAAAAAACTACAATGTGGCTCATCTCTCTCGAATATTTCTGGTTGTTGGCACATTGATTCATATATTAGTAAAGTTTCATCACTTCTTAAGCATATACATGCTCCTTTGATCTCACATGTTCATTTTTCAAATAACAAAATAGAATATCATATGGAATATTATGCTTTTGACGGGGATGGTACTTCACTCAATGCTCAATGGTCCCAAGCTATTCCACATTAGCTGAGAAAATCTTGCATTGACATAGTTCACCATGACTTCTACCCCACCATGGGTGATGACTATAGTTGAACAACACTACAATGATATAACTATTTTCGATCGCAAGCCACCTAGCTTGCCACACTCATTCGCTCAAGCATTAGTATAGGTAGCTAAATCTTCTTGTCAGTCAAACATGAATTAAAATCCCTATGTTCTAGTACTATTTGGTTTCTAGTTTCATTATGGTAATGAATTATGATTTGAAAGGCCTCCCCACATGAATGACAAAGATCGACATCATTTGGTGGTGGGGCCATCCCATAGATATGTCGCTGCTAGAAAGAAGGATTGTTAAGCTTCTTTTGAGTCTAGATCTTCTACATGTAGGTATCCATGCTAGTCGTTATGATTGCTTATATGCATTCCAGGGTTGGACAAACCATGTGCATTTATTAGTCTTCTCGAGTGTAGAGAATTAGTGTCACACTGCATATGTCATTGGGGTGTCCTTCTCCACCAGAATTCACTTGGCTTCTTTGGGGTTTAAGTCAAACTTCCCGTCTCATGTTGTCAATTTTTCTATCACATCATCCTCCGACATGATCTTTATCCATCGACTTCTTTGATGGATTTCTCTCTCGTCTATACCTTTGTGTTTGGATCTGGTTCATGTTTCATGGGTAAGCTCTCTATGGTGGTCTATAATCCTACGATGGTAGTATTTAAATGGTACATAAATCTATTTCATAGTTCACTAGCTACACTACCCAAGGCTCAACATACACAATATAAATTAGGGAATGTTAGCGAGTTCAAGGTTCCTCTTCTACTTTGTCTTTGTGACTGCTTAGTGTTGCACTCGATCAGGTGATGGTTCATGGTTTCTTCGTGGTGTTCCATAATGGCTTATGTCTCTAGTATTTGTTACCCTTTCCTCGTGACACCCCAGCTTGTGGCTAGCCTCTGTTGTTCGAATATTCATGGTTCATGATTGAGCTAGTCACTACATGACACTCAAAATGCATGGTTCCAAGTAATTTGTGGCCCCATGGCTTGGCCCTACTCTTCTTATATATAAGCGTGCCTATCCGAACTCCATGGTGGCACTCCTTCACTCCCCATATACTTCAAGAACATCTCCCTTTGATATTATGAACACACTATGTTTTTGTAGTTTTTCTTTGACAACAAGGGCTTGCATGCTTGTTGTCTACGTGCAAATTACTTCTGTAATGTTTTTGATTTTTTAGATGTTATGCTCAAACAGGGTCAATGTAATCTCAAGACTTTAAACTTGTGCTACTAGTATGGTTTCCCTTTGGGCAGACTAATAACACAAGGCCATCTCTCATGTAATGCCTTATAGAAGTAATGAACAACCAAACTTTCACAAAAAAAAGGTATATAAATTGGTTCAAAAGTGAGCCTAAATCTTACAAGAAATCTACCAAGTTTTTATAAGTTTGTATGTTCATTTTTCTCAAGTACTTGAGCAGTATAATTTGCACCAACTCTCCAATTCAAGAAACTTACTCTCATTATGTTTCTCTTTCCTTTGGCTTGAATTTTCCTTTTACTATATTGGTAAACTAAATCACGAACTTTTCCTTTTGAATTTCACTTTGATCTCTTAATCCCACTGGAAGGAGAATTACCAACACCTTTATTATAAAAAACATACCAAATAGTTAAAGGCCAACTTAATCTATACATCATAACATTTTACATTTACTTGTAGGATACTTCGAGTGTTTTTTTTATAGGATACTTAGAGTGTTTTTTATATATATTTTGCATCAGTTGAATATGTTTTTTCTATGTACCTCACATGGAAGCAATTCTATGTTATTGAGCCTGACAAGATGCTGAAATTTTGAGTCTTAAATCAATGGTATATGATCTTTTTTTTTTTACTTGTTTCATTAATCTTTTTATATTTTAAATCACTGGTGAATGCTTTTCCCCTTCTTGGTTATGGCCTTCCATCTCTTTTTCTTTCCCTTGGTATTTCACTTTGGTTATTTTTTTAAAATTATATTCCCTTTTTAACATTGATTTTTTATTAGCCATTACACCTTTAGGAGGATTAAGAAATATACATCTCTAAAATTTGACGATAAATTATTTAAAAATCAATATTTTAATAAGTAAAAGTTAGTGAGATCCAACTTTGCCTTGTTCATGGTGAACCCATTCTCTTTGGACCCTTTCCGGATTAAGAAAAATACACCAAAACTTACGAGTTGTTGAAAAACAAAAATTTAGTAAGATTTTAATTTGAAATTTTAAAAACAAAAATTTCGTTGAAGGCCAACGAGAACATGTCACCTGTGGTTGACCACAAATGTAATCCTTTAAAGAATACTAATGTGCACGACATCCAGTAATGCATCAACTTCTTTGGGTTAAAAATATTTAGATAGAAAACACATTATAACGTTGATGAGAAAACCATTAAAACCATTAATTTCATTTTTATAAGCGTACTAATTTCTCATTTGATACAACGTTGAGTGACAAACACACTTACAATATTCAAAACCGTTTAGACGAATTGATATGGCAATATATTGTTTCGTTATGCCACTAAGGTTTGTCGGGTTTTAAAAAACAACATATTTTTCTTTTACCTGACCCAACCTTTAGTTTAATGGCATCTAACCTTTGTGCTCTAATGGCAGTTAAAGCTGTAAAAACTTAATCGACTGAGCTTAATGCGTTGACTTTAATTTAATATCCTCTATGGCCTCGTATTGGACAATTCCAAGATTGAAAGATTGCAGTCGACTGAGCTTAATGCGTTGACGTTAATTTAATATCCTCTATGGCCTCGTATTGGACAATTCCAACATTGAAGGATTGCAGAATTCCATCCTCATTTTCTTTCTAAGAAATCGAAAATGGCCTCTCTTGTCTCACCTTCCCTAGAAGGAAAAATGGCCTTTGAAGTTTGAAGAGCCGTGAAGAAGCCTTCCAAAAGGGAGGGCGACATTATTAGTGGGTATGGTGTGGCCTGGGCTGGCCTGCGCCCCTCTGCCGTGGGCTGAATCACAGTGATTAGTGGCATGGGAACCTGGATATCCATTAATGAGAACGATGAAATTCCAAAGTGACTGATAGCAGAGAGCCAGATACATTTCTTCGAAGATGATGACGGATGTTTTTGGACAGACTCCACCATAGCCAATTCTAAGGGAAATTTGACGAGCAAGACAGTATAAATAGCTCGATTTGGGTCTGTTATTTCGCTGATTGATTATATTTTATACCAATTTCATGGATCACAATATATGGCCAACGCTAAGCGTACGCTGCCCATTTACCACTTTTGCTTTTCCATGTCATAACGATTCGCGCTGAAGATTTGAATAACGTTAAATAAGATCCACTTGATATTTAATGGTACCAGTTGCAATAATTTACATAGACTTTAAACAAGCACTATGCAGTCAAAAATCTGGATCAGAATGAATAGTTAATAAAAGCTTTCTATTTGTTTATTTCCACGGATGAAATCATGATGTGTTTTTTTTTCACTGATTTCTGTCCACAGCTTAAAATCATTCGTTTCCATACGGCTTTTGACAAACATATGTAGATTAAAATCGTTGCTTTCTACGATATTTTCGACGATCAGCGTTCTAAATTTGCTATTTGAAGGGGCAGGCTTTCTGCTTTTCCTATGATTTAGCGTTTGGAAATTGTTTAGCTTATCTACATTCTTTCTCCTCCAGCTAAACAAGAGAATTTCTGAATACAACTTTAGATATGGCGAACATCTTGAAATGGGTTCCGATTGTGAGTCTCATATTCATTCAGCTCCCAATGCTGCCTGGCCATCGTAAGAGTTTGATACCTATCGGTATAAAAGGTAAGTCTTTCCACATCGGTATTGGCGAATATAGATAACACAATTCAATCCAAAATTCTTACATTATCTGTAGTCCGCGTTGATACATTTGCATAGATGGGAATTTTTTTAAATACTCGCCTCAAAACCAAATTCCGCATGAGGTATTTCTTGAACACAATGAACGAATTATTATGATTCCCATTCTCAGTTCTTAACTCGTCCTGTCGAGCCAAATTAATACTAATGACTTCACAATTAGAACGCAGATTGATAGCAGTTACCACCGTCGTACTGTGGAGCAAGTGGTTGTAGACGAAACGGAAAGAGAAAATGAAGGATCGAGAATGTCGTCTAGCGAAAGAAATGTTGACGACCTTTTCGAATCCAACCGCATGATTCTGAGGGCCCCGACGGTCAACACGACATGAGTAATGGATTGTAAATATAATTCCAACGGTATTATTATATGTAGCAGGGTCGGCAGACAAGTGGAAGCAGCTTGTGACTGTTCCGTTAGACGGCTAGTTATCGTCGTCAATAAAGTAGTTAACGGATCAATACACCCAACGCTCTTAGTTAAGAAAAAAATCGATACAAGCGTCGGGGTCAATATAGATCAACAAGGGAGCTACTGCCGTAGCGGTAGTCCCTGCCCGGGGGTGCAAATTCCAGGCTGGTTGTAAATTGCTGGAATAAAACTGAAAGCTATGATCAATACTGCGAAGAAGCCAAAGTCCTCCCTGAAAGAGTGATCAATATATCAAAATCAAATGTCCTGATTTTTCAGAAGACTTTAAACAAAATTCTGACAGTGAATCTTACACGACTCTTTTGCTAAGAAATCCTCCATACTTGTTCTCCAGAGCTTGTGGCGAGTCCCAGTTGAACAGGGTAATAAAAGGCTCTATACCTCCATCAAAACTCAGATCGATGTATAAAGTAGGAGACATATGTGATGGGAAGAATCAACACAGTAAAGCTAGTGCGGTTTTTTTTGTATGTGATTTTATGCGAGGTAAAGGTATTATAAGCATAATTCCTTTTCCTATAGCATTCATAATTTCCTTTCAAATAGAATTCTTTTCGATTTTTATTTTTTTATTTTTTTTTATGTATATATAAACAAAACGCACAATACATTCTTAATAATGATTTGATAAAAAAATATTTTAAATATAGTTTAAATATTTGATTTAGATATGTAAAGATATTATCTCTCCATTTTATCTATTAATTTAATGGTTACCACTAAAACATACCAACGTCTTTCAAATTAAATCATACAATCAAAATTTTTAATTAACAAAATCATTAAAATAACCAATTAATCAATTCCAATAAAATATGATCGGCTTAAATATAGGGATTACTAAAACAAGAAACCATTTAATATATATAACGTAAATATTGCTTAAATAGTAATCCTGACCATTTTATATATATATATATATATATACTAACTTAAATAGTAATCCTAAGAGCTGTATGAAGAAGGATAACGTAAACCTTTGTCACCTGGCATGTGTCCATACCCGAAAATGATAAATTTCAATATTGGAGATTAAAGTGTTGTCCAGCATGTGTTCATTGACGCAAACAGCGAGGATAAGAAATAAGACGTGTGGAGGCGGCGAAGGAAGAAAGCGAGGAACATATAATTCCATATTGACAGGTAGAGATAGGCTTCGATCTTGGAAAAACAAAAATGATTAGAGTCAAATGGAGGCGAGGGTAACATTGAATGATTTTCAGAAATGATCATTCTGAGAGAAAAATGATGGTGTGTAAAATAATTTCAGAAAGTAAGTTTATAGGAAATCGAGGCTACAGTCAATAAAAACAGTTAAAAAAAAACAGTTAAATAAATGTTTTCAGGTAATGGCTACAGTAAAAAAATTAGTTAAAGAAAATTTTTTTTTGGAGAAATATCTCTAAAGCAAAACTGGGAAAAGAAGATCAAATATTGAATAGCTACAATGTCAAAAAGAGATTTATATGATGAATAACCAAGAGCAAATGCAACTATGACCTTATTCACATAGTGGATTAACTTGTCCATTTGGCTGAACCAAGAATCCGCATATAGATATTCAAAGTCATTTCCCATTGTCCACATAATATGATTTGTACGAGTAACATTAGCCTGCACACAATCAGGGAAAGTCACGATATCCAATCAATGAAGTAAAACAAAAAAATTTATAAGAATGCGTTAAAGTAGTTATTCATACTTCTCTGAGATGGAAAATTGAATTTTCGACAGTTTATTCTAGATCTCAAAGGTGAAGTGAATGAACTATAGAATTGGTCTAGGCATGATCATCCTAGCATCTATTGCATTGCTATCAAAAGCAACACCAATTACCTGAGTTATTGCTGCTTCGACAAAATCATGAACACGTTGTTTAACATTGTTGTCAAAAAGCAGAGCATCATCCTGCAGTAAATTACGCACCAACATGACTTAAATAAAGAGATCACTGGAATTAGTGTGCATATTCCATTCTGCAATTTACCCACCGAAAACTTACCTGAATTGGAGGAGAATTATCATCCCCATAAAAATTTACATATCGAAAACGATCCGGAGGATTATAGTGAACAGGATATGCATCAGTAAATATCTGCAATTAAAAGAATTAGTGATCAGAATACCATGTAAACAACATAGTATTCTTGACATCTCCAAGAAACCTTCAAGGGTGTACGACACATTTACAAGACTATGTGGTTACCTGAGCAGAGGGGCCAAATGTCTTGGAACCCTGCCATACAACCTACAAGGTCTTCTGATTTATTCGGTTTGCTCTGTCCTGGTAGTCGATCCGTGCAAAAAAGAGAGAGTCGAACCATAAATCACAAATTTTTATACACACTGTTCCCTATCTTAAAACTGTGGCGTAAAGAAATAAACGTCTTTCTATATCGAAACCCAAAAATATAACTTAACATGCAAAGAAACAACTAATACCCATAAAATAAATACAGTACTCGGGTGGCCAACCCAGCTCTAAAACTCAAACCCTGGCCGCATTAAAACTTAACAGGAATGAAATAGTGAACGGTCGAAATTGGTACAACCAAGTGAAAGACATGAAGACATTAACTTAACAGAACTATGTATCCACAGAACCCACAAAAATCCTTTATCAACATCGCAAATGGAAAACATCGTATTGTTCAACAGGTTCCTCACTTGCCCACAAATAACTTCAGTAATAGACGTGTAGACGTGGCTTTCTAGCCGGCGTCATAAACCTTAAAAGAACCTATTGCTTTAAAATAACATTATTGCTCCAGTAATAAGTCCTCTAGTTTGAGAAAACACATCGCAAGCATCAATCTGGAGGAATACCAATGTGAAATTTAAACGCAATACCTATGTAAGAGGGATTTTGTTCCTAACCTCTCTGGAACCGTAAACAATCATACCGCAACCTAATTTACCTGCGAACCGAAGGCACATTGGATTAGATAAGGAGAACGACTCAGAAACAGAGAATAATTAACAGTAAATTCCGAAGTAAAGGGTGACTTACGTGAGTAAGGTTGCCGAGCAAGAAAATGCTAACAGTAAATTCCGGAGTAAAGGGTGACTTACGTGAGTAAGGTTGCCGAGCAAGAAAATGCATCAGCTACGTGACAAAGCGAGAGGTGCCATTAGGGTTTCCTCAGATCACATCAAAATGAAAAGTTCATTTCAATAGCTAGATAAATTACCTCTGGTCGCGAAGTGAACCAACGCCTCCTTCTGTTGCAGAGACTCGAGCTATCAGCAACTCACCCGCTACCTGGTTCCAGAAGGACGAAACAGGCTATGTATCATAGAAGGAGCTTTAACAAAAAGATAGTAAACAATATGGAAGAGTTTAGGTCCGTTACTCCTTACCTGCAAGGCTTGTCGACGCAGTCCTCGCGGAAGGAGGTGCCTTACAGCCATCCGGCCACTCTCTGTTGCAGAGCCAAAACAACAATGATATCGCAGGAAACAAATGACCCTTACCTCACCATATTATTAAACACATTCGAAACGTGGACGCCTCTGCATAGACTTCAAACATCTGGCATGCAGCGCACTGCATGCAGGGCACGGAGAACAGGCGAGAACTTAGGATAAAAAACTTAGGATAAATTATGTTGCGCGCACACGGAGAACAGGCACCACGGAGAACTTAGGATAAATTGCGTTGAGCGCACCTCGGGCCAAGTGAGGCCGGCAATAAGAGGTTAAACAAAAAACTTTGGTTAAAGTTTTTTTGCACACAAAGTGCATAATATAAACTTTGGTTAAACAGCAATTAACCGGTAGAAATGGACGGTCAACGCGAAGGGTAATAACAAGTCAACGGCGTATCGAACGCTATAGTCCCTGCTATGCCGGAGGCAGGGACTAATAACAGTCAACATCTTTTATTCTCAACATGCTATCCGATTGTTTGATAATTCATTTTTTGAAAAAAAAATAAAAATGAAAATTTAGCTATATCTTTCATTTTTTGGTAACATGAAAATTTGTAAATTTTTTTTTTTTGTTTGTAAACCAATCTTTGTTAATTCAAACCTTGAATTACTAGCCTATGCTGGAGTAAATTTGTAGGTTTGTAATAAGTACAAAGATACCTGAACTATTTGCCTTACCAATTTAAAATCAAAACTTCTAATTTTTAACATGGTATTTATTTGTTTGAAGAATTATTTCTGCAAAAAAAAAATGAAGTTTTTGGGATATGACAAAATCTTGGTTAGTGAACTAATGACTGTTAATCCAGGACTTGCACCCTGTTAATTCAAAGTTAAGACGTAGGTGTCTAGATAACTAGAGAGTTGTCTTTTGAGCTTTCCACTTTTTAAATTTTAAATCAAAGCCTTTGATTTTTATATATTTTTATTTTTCCAAAAAGATGAGAACATTTTTGATAACTCACAAAATATTTCATATTTTAATTTTTGGGATGAGATACCATAAGCTATTATAACATGCCAGCACTTTCCCAAATTTGATGGGACTAAATTCAACTCATTGTGAGAAAAATCGTTTAATTCATTACTTCACCAGAATTAGCTTCACTAACAAAATGGTTTTGTTTGAGCTTTAGTTCTTACATTTCTAATATATTTTTGATACACAATGACTCATAATGTCTTGTTTGAACTTTAGTTCTTACATTTCTAATATATTTTTGACACACAATTGCTAAATTTATGAAGTAAGATTTTATTTATAATTTTATGTAGTGGTTGTTTTGAAATTGGAAGAAAAGAGAAAAATTTTAATTATAGATTTTATTTTTGTTTTCATCTATTTTGTTTTTTTACAAGATTTTATTCTTTCTAAAACTATTTTATTTAAGCTTTAGTTTTTTCCATTTATAGCATAATTTAGGTAGAAAAATGGAAAAATTGAGGTAAGGTTTCAATTTCACATATTCAATGCGAAGAAAAGAGTTTTTTTAAGCTATATATTTATCTTTGGTCTCATTTATTTGTTAATTTCTGTGTTATACTTCCACGATTTTATCATTTATTGTCATGCTTCTCTTATATGATCTTATGTAGATGTTTTTTCAAGATAAAAGGTAGTAATTCACATTACTTGCCATGCTCTTCATTTATACTTTAAGCATGGAAATAATATAAATAGATCTCTGTTGTAGTAGCATTTAATAATTCCTTAGGGGCTACATTGTAGCCTATGAGATGCTAAAAATACAACTTAAAAACCTAAATCTTCGTATACAAATTCAAAACCTAATCCATAGACCCTGAAAACACAACTTAAAAGCACAAACCCTCATAAATTGATTAAAAAATGCAAACCACAGTAATGAACTTAGCTCTGGAAAATTCCATGGTAAGGATTCTGAGATGCATATTGTGCTTTTTTCCACCTAACCTTGTGAGTTGAAAACATTCATGTAGTTATTTTAATACCATTATGGTCTTTTTCTCAAGTGAATTAAGGCATATATGCCTCAAAATATGGCAATCCAATTTGATGAGCTCACAGTGTACAATTATTTTTGTATGCTTCTAGTGTGCAAGTCCAGTCTAATGAAAATGAATGCTTTTAATTTGTTGTTTGGGAGAGAGAAATTAGTGACGAGATTTAATCCCATGCTATGGTTGAAAGGTTTGTTATTGAGAATTATTTTTTCAAACCGTCATGAAATTATGCCTTGAAATCTATTTTTGAAAAAGGTTAGTCTTTTACCCTTTAATTCCTTTTTTATTTGGTTTAGGGTGAAATACACTTT
>APFE030527526.1:0-12313 GCA_000404065.3 Pinus taeda
AGACTTAGATTGGTACAAAGTCCGTAACTTGTCCCACAAAGCCTTCGCCGTAGCTTCCCTTGATACATTAAGCAATACTGAATCTGAGACACACAATCGTATTGTGCTCTTTGCCTTCCGATCCAACTTCTTCCATTCTTCATCGGTCACTCCCGTTGGTTTAGTACCCGGATCTACCGCGATCCACTGATCTTTATCCACCGACAGATTCTCCATCTTGAGTTTCCACAACTCAAAACTTTGACCATTGAACTTCTCAATCTCTATCTTTCCGCTGCTTGCCATATTCTTTCACCACCAGAATCGATCTCACAGATCTCCCACTGAACAGGGTCTACCACAGGCCTGACCGAAACCCGTCAGCAACAATGGCATCCCCTTGAAGCCAAAATAGCTCCGATACCAAATGTAGGATTTAACCCCGTACAAAAATTACCAGCATACGAATTCTAAATCACAGGAAAAATAAAAATGCGAGAGCATAAAACATAAAACACATATACACAGAGATTTCCCATTGTTTCCCAAAACCGGGACTACCAGCTTGATTTTTCATTATGTTCCTTTCAATGTTACAATACGTATTTATACATGCTGAAGCATCCAATACCATGGACCGAAAACCATCGCGTCCAAAACCGTGGACTGAAAACCATAGGTAGGTTCACCAAACCTAATATAGGGTCCAAAAAGAATTTTCCCAGGGTGTTGCCCTGGACCCCGTAGAGGGGGGCTACCCGCCCCCCTCAAACCCCCCAGACAGGGGGGACTTCTGCCCCCCCTATGACCCCCCCACTGCGCAATGAAGTGGGGGCTCCACCGCCCCTCTAACCCCCCGGTTCACTACGTAGGTTAGTCGTGGAAAGAATATAACACAACCCAACATTTGAGCTAGTGTTGAAATGATTATTCTGATAACAAGAAAGTTTTTTGCAAGAACCATTCAGTGTTAGAGATTATCACTTGACATGGAGAAGTATATAGAAGACAAAACCATGAGTAAGTGTAGAAAATAAGAATATTTATAATCAAATATGATGAAGTTGAATAAAAATAAAGAGAAAAAAAATTCAAAAGGAAAGGACATAAAAGAATGATAGGCTTTGATCTGAATCTTTGGGGGGATTATAGTCAAATTTTGGATGTATAAGCCATAAAGTCATGTTTTTATGTAAAAGGGAATTTCATGGATATGTAACTAGTGGAGTAAGCCCTAACTGAAGTTTATTGTGCCAAAAAGATACCTTATAAGCAGGAAATACAAAGAGAGTGAATACCAAGAATGAGAGGTTGCAAAGTTAGTGTCAATGGATATAATGATTCTTCATAATGGAAAATTTATTCTCAAATTATTTCTTTTTTTGTGATGTATTTAGTTGTTTAATTTTTGTCAATGATTTTGTGATAATTTTCATGGAAGGTATGTTTTTTTTATCTTCTCCTCTCTTAGTATTCAAGCCTCCTTGATCCTATCCCAAAACAATTAGATCATTGTTATCAAAGAAAGTTATCAATCTATCGGATGCAGGGTTTAAATTAGATTTCAGTCTCATAGTTTTGTAGCAATATCCAACATCCTCTTAGTTGGTCAACAAGCATTAAATCTTTTTCTACCCTTGGATCTTGATTCTCTATTGCATCAACATTCTTACATGGATTCACTACATTCATTGGTCTACAATACAAAGGTTCCATGACCTATGTAGAAACCTACTATGATTTACAAACCTTTGGAATCATTTGTGGCTCTCTACTCCTAGTGTTCTCACATTCACTACATTATGAATCCTTTTTGGCCCTTTTCTCCCAGTGTTCTCACACTCACTATTATTTCAGATTTATATATCCATGCCATAGCTTATCAAAATATGTATGCAGCATATAGAAGCTTGGGGGAATTTGTTTCAGCCATTTCTGAGCTTTACCATAGTGGTATGACCACCATAGACGTACAATAATGGATGGAACATAAGGAGGGAATATTCAATAAAATTAATGTAGGTAGCATGGCCTCTACATTGCACTTTAGAGGGAACATACTAGATAATTATAAATTATTTGCTATTAGGTCAATTGGGTTTTCTTGCATAATTTGATTTTGTTTCTTGGTTTGAGTGATATCACTTAATGAAGTCATACATATATGTAAAGTTACATGTTTTTGCATACCATGGGTTTCAAGAATGGGTTTTTCACTGAATAGATCATCATAGAGTATCATATTTCAATAGAAATGTCTCTTCAATAATCAATGAATTTTGATTTAATCACATATAGAAAAAGTTTTCAACAGGGTCGAATAAAGAGGTCAATTGGAAAAAGTTATAAAAAAAGGCACACTTATGGCTCATTCACAAACCCATGGTTATGGGTAAACCATAAAAACCCCTTCTTAAATGTTTCCATTACCAACTTGGGTATGGGTCATCCACAAACCCATGGTTATGGGTAAACCACAAGAAACCCTTTTGTAATATTTCCATTGAAAACTTGGGTATGGGTAATCAACAAACCCACGGTTGTGGGTTAACCACAAAAAACTCTTGTCCAATATTTCCATTTCCAACTTTGTATGGGTCATCCACAAACCCACAATTATGGGTTAAGTACAAAAAACCTTCATTAGAACTTGGCACATTGTAACCATTATGGTTATGGGTTAACCAAAAAAAAATGTCCTCTTCATTCTTCCATAACATATTGTAATATCATCGCACATTATACATCACAATGTCCCACTTTTCCTTTTATGATGGGTGAATAATGGCGACCATAATTTTTTTAAGTGGGAGGATTGAACTGAATATTGGGGGTTTATAGTCTAAACTCGGATTTATAACTCATAAAGTAATATTTTGAAGTAAAAGGTAACTTGATAGATATGTAATTAATGGAGTAAATACTAATTAAAGTTGACTTTATCAAAAACATACCTGATATAGAGGAAATGGGAAGAGAGTGAAGGTCAGGAAGGAGAAGTCCCAAAATTGGCCTCATTACATATAATGGTTTTTCTTAATAGGGTCCTTATTCTCTCTCTCTCTCTCTCTCTCTTTCTCTCTCTCTCTCTCTCTCTCTCTCTCTCTCTGATGTGTCCAATTGTTGCACTTTTATCAACGTTCTTGTGATTAGTTTCATCATAGATTTATAGATTTTCTCTACTCCTCTCTTAGCATTCAAGATTTATGGATCTTAGCCCCCAAGATCCGTATTAGGTTCATGATTAAGAATGGAAAGGGGATGAATTTTACGAAGACATTGAAGGAAGGCTCTATATGAAGAGCTGAAAAAGAAGGGTAAGAAAAGAAAATCCTTAATCAATGTAATTAGTAATTTGTATAGATAAAGCCAATGAATGGTTGAGGATATGGTGCTACTTATTTAGAAAAGGAAATCACGAAGAAAAAGTAGTGATGCTACCATAGATGACGAATGCACATGTATGTTTTCCATTTTTCTCTTGTGAGAGTGTGTTCAAGTTGATTGCTTTCTTGAACTAAACACTAGATGACATGGTAATGGTGAATTTTCTAGCTTTATAGTCTTGGATTCAAGTTAGCATATTGATTAGCACTTATGACCTCAATAAGGTGTCAAAGTTATTTTGTTAGAAATCATGAATATAAAAATTAACAATGCATGCATAGAGATCCAAGAGAAATACTACACAAAGATATCATAGATTCAAGAGAAGATGTCAAGTATATGCATAATCTAGAGGTGAAATAAGGTATTCCTATTTATCAATATATTATTTGTTTTGATGTTTTTTAATGTCTTGCACGGGTAAAGTGTATATGCTAAAGTGTATTGTGGATAGAAGGGAGTTATAGCTACATGTTTTCTCCTTTCAATAATTCCTTGATGAAAGACTATTTGATGAATGTTTCACTACAAATCTTCATTGGTAAGTGTGGGCAAGTATAATACTAACAAAAAACACTTAAATAGAAGTGGTTGATGTACATCAATCAATACTGTTAGCTTTTAAAAGGTGAAAAATTGTGTGGTTATCGCTAGTTATACCTCTTTTAATTGAGTGGTTGTCCCTAGTTAATGATCAACATGTAAGGTGAGGAATAATAAACCATGATTTGCTATGGGTGACATTTGTTGATGATGGTTAAAAATGTTCAAGATATGGTTGATAGGGGATTATTATGATTAATTTAAGGTTGAATATGGGTGATCATGGTTGAGATTAGTTGTCCATGTTTAACTATAGTTGAGTATCATAGATTATGGAGGACCTTAGTTGACCATATTGTCATGCGGAAAGAGTTATTTTTGCTGACAAAACTAACCTCCCTAGGAGTCTAAGACTCTCTAGTGACAAACAAGACAATTAAGAACAATCCTTCTCTAAATATACATTATCCTATGAGAACCCAAGTGTTTTTCGATCTTACCTTAGGTCCAACGCTTGTTGTAGCAGCCTAGCTTCGTTGATCCAGATGAGCTCCTCCTTCACTTTGAAACCTGCATACACTAACAATCAAACGATTACATAACACCTGAATATCCCATAAAACAAAGCAATTCAACATATAGACCAAGGAGTATATGAAACAATTCATTAACAAAAAATCATTGAGAAGAATGGACTTATTTGTATTAAGGAAACAAAAAAAGAAACCATTACAACCTGAGCCTTGGTGTTGTGCAAGTTCCTCCCAGGGTCCAGCAAGAGTTTTCCTCTACTTTGACAAGCTCACCCACTTCCAAATAAAACAAGAAAGGATGGTAATCTCTCCTCACAAGCTTACAATGGAAGTCCTAATTCCAGCAGCATCTACCCTTTGGAATGTTCAGCTTTCAACCTCCCCTCCCTTGGCCCAATGCGTGTATTTATAGTGTTCTAGAGGAAGTTATTCAGTTCCAACATCAATGGGATACTCCCTCTTTGGATGGGGTAGCTCCTCTCTTGATGGGATAAGTTCCTCTATCATAGGGATGCATGAACCATCTGGAGGCGCTCAATACACGTCAAACACTCTTCTAGAAGGCTCTAGAAGTGACCACAAGTAACTTTTTAAAGATGAAACTCGCGCCTTTTGACCTTTACAGGGGTACGCACCCAACCTTTGGCTTACAGAGCGTAAAAGTACGCAGGTACAGTGTGTTTGGATGCGTACACGCAGGCAAGGTAGAGAGAACCTGCGTACCCAGAGATAAACATGTTTTTAAGTGACTTTCTCTCTTTTTGAAGTTTGACATGAAGAGCAGAGGTATAAGGCTTGACAAGGAGGATAATATGACTATTGATGGAGCCATATTAACTACAGATAGTCATGGTGACAAATTTCAGTGTAACAAATTGCCCCCTAAAGTGCGAAGCCTGTAATAGATAAGGTTTTTATATCATCTAGGAAGGGTGAAGTACTTTATCATTTCGAGGATTATCTCGTGGAGAGCCCGGTTAAAACGTGCAATTTTCAACACAAAATACATGTATAAGATTATATCATCGCTGAGGTAGGCATTTCCATACTCAGATCAAAACTTTAACTAACAGACTGACTATTCTGATACAGGAATGATTTTATAATACATCATAATCATAAACTCGTGTAGACATAGTATGGACGCAACCATCTGTTTATGATTGGTCTACAATATAATGAATACAAAACTCCTCACATCCTGGATGGTGGAAACTAGATCCAGGGTCTTCATCTCTACTTCCCGAATTGGTATGATTCTAGCCATGTGAATAAATGAGTCGATGTCGAACATGGTAGAAACCACTTGATTACCAGTCAGTGATGTAAACTATTAACAAGCGTGAGAGAGACCACCAGTAATGTCAATGGTTCTCAAAGTACCCAGCACACTCCATGAGATGTGAATGAATGAGTCGATGTCGAACATTTCATGGAATCCTTTGATCACAAGTCAATGATGAAAACTGACGTCGAAGGCGAGAAGCCTGCCATTGATGCATACAGACTCCAAGGTACTGACGATTTCTAAGTCAACTCTCTAGATAATGTGCTGATGTCGATAGAAAGCGAGCCATCGCAGGCAAGCCCACAACATGAAATCATAGTTCAAGCTGAAGAAATGTTGCTGCAAGGACTGACTCAACGATGACACAATGAATGATAGGTATTTTGCGGTTGAATGTTTTGTTTACAGACCTCTTGAACACATAACGACACAATAGATGGTTTGGCAACGAATGACTCAAAGTCGACTCCCATAACCCGGCTAAAGATGTCAATTGATCTTGGTCAACTATGAGACAAGGGATTTCCCAACCTAGGTGAATGAATAAGTGTCATGTTCAAGACTGGTAGTAAGGTTTTATTTCTGAGACAAAAGGATATCAAATAGGCTCATTCTTCTCATTTTTCCCCCACCATTTCTGGCAAGTACCTCTTTATTTTTTACAAGCTTGAGGAGGATAACATATGATTTTTTGTAAGCCCATCCTTCGAATGAGTCCAACTTAGTTTTTGATTTGAACCCTAAGAAGGAGTGGTCCGTTCCTGTTTGTAATAGAACAGGTCCTTTACTGTGAAATTTTAGCGAGTCCAGTATAGGAGAAACTTGGCGTTTTTCATATTTAGAGAGTTTGAAAAACTTAGAAGACTCCAGATTGGACTTTTTCGTAAATTTGTGTCTCCTAAGCCCGAAAAAGTATAAAATAATACCTAGGAGAACCGTTGATCTTGCGACGAAGGAGTACTTTCATAGTTAGTGTCTTTGACCTGAAAAGTAAAAAGCGATCAAGGACACATCATTTTATTTCCAGTATCGAATTTGAAATGACAAAAATCCGGCAATCTTTTCCTGTTTTTACGGTCAGAAAAGGGCTATAAGGGGACCTTCTTTTAATTCCGTTTTAACGAGTGTAAAAGAAACACTCGGAAATATTTTCATGTTTTAGGAGTCAGAAAAGGGCTTGAAAGATGACTCTGATGTTTGGTTCTTGAAAAATGACAAGTTTCCCTGTAAATCCCTTTGTCCTACACAAAAACGACACATTACTCATACCTGTTTAAGATAGGCAAAAAATACATTGAAAAATGACCTTCCATGCTGAAAAATAAACAAATTTAATATTTATTTATCCAAAAAACCTATAAAAAGACCTTTTACCATGTCATTTTTACCATTTTACTGTTGAGGTAGAAAAAAGGGCTTTTGGCAAGAAAATTCCCATGGACATTGCGGAAAATCAGACCGTCGGAATCGAACGGCGTCACTTCCAGGTAATCCACAACATCCTCCTCTTCAATTTCATCCATTTAGAATTTGATTTTTTAGCCTTAGATTGATTTTTTTGAGGCATTGGGGTTTTGGGATGCGCTCCTCGGGGTACGCAGGTGGCCCATGGGTAACCTGCGTACCCCGACCTTTTTCTTTAAATGAAAAAGGGTCGAGGTATGCAACCTACCTTCAGACCAGGTGCATACCCATGCTCTGTTTCTGAAGGCGGGGTGCGTACCCCATGTAAAGCGCAACCCCAAACCCCATCTTCCAAAATAAACCATTAAAATTTGATTTTAAGTTTTCTAAGACTCTTTTTCTGGTGCGTAGGTTACCCACCATGTTGGATTGGCGTGAAAGAGAGCATGAAGATGTTGATTCAGCCACGTTGAATCATCAACCTACCATCAATGCATTGAGAGCATGCGGATTATATAAATACTGGGTCATACCTGGCATGAGGGCCCAGGTTCCATTTCTGGAGTGGCTGGTCGAGAGATGGAACATTCAGGATCAATGTTTCTATATTGGATACCATCAGCTCGAGATAGAAGCCTCCGATATATACTTTCTCACTGGTTTTCCCAACAGGGGCGAACAACTTTCTCTATTCGGGACTAGGCCGGGTGGCCAATCCCTTGCTAGCCTCCGTTTAGAGTGGTGTAACAACCAAAACCAGGAGAAGGGGATTGAGATCAAGTTCATATCCCGTCCTGAACTTATGGTGATAGTGTTCACGGTTACCAGACTCTGCGGCGCAGCCGCTTTACACATGACCACCGGATCCCAGATGCAGATGGCTATAGATTGCTACCGAGGCACCATTTTCAATTGGTGCGATGTTGTACTGGCCAATCTAAAGGGTCAGTTGACTAGGGCGAAGAACAGACAATCAAAGACCTTTGGATATGGGGCTCTGGTTGTAAGCTTCGCCTTAGAGAGAGTTCCTATGTTGATCCCACAGCAGCTCACAGTTGGGGTTGGGGCTCCTTGGGAGCCTAAGATGACGAGATGGGTTGCGGTCATGGCCTAGCATCCAGACGAGGGAGAGAAGGTCGGTCGATTGCCTGAGGCCTATTTTGACTGGTTGAAGGACCAAGTCTTCTCTATTCAGGATTTTCCTTATGCCAGGATGGATTTTCGAGGTGATCCGGACATGGTTCTTCCACAAGGAGAACAATGGGACGATAGAGGTATATTCACTTTTCACAGTTGTTTTTATCTATATTTTTGTATTTTTAAACATCGTTTTCAAAACTGACAGTAAAATCTTTCAAAATGCAGACGTGGGCCCACAGCGTCCAACCAATCTCTGGGCTTTCGAGCGAAGACATCCAGTTGCACCGCTACCGGCCCCTTAGGATGCAGCTGCAGAGATGCTAACTGAGTTGGAGCAGGATTTGGAGCGTCTCACGGCAGACATACCAGAGATGTCCATCGACGATATTCCTATCAGACTTCAGCGTTATGTAGTTGCGGTCCCATGACCTTTTAGGAGGTTCTTATGTAGAGTAGCACGTGCAGTGGTATCTTATAGAGATCACCACCAGTGATTGTATGATCACTTTTGTAGACTTATGTCACATTTTTATTTTTTGTACTTATCATTTTTGCCGATCATAAGGTGTTTCTCAACCTATGATCGAGGACGATGTATATTTTTTGACACTATCTATATATATATCATTTTACCGGCTTATCTTGTTCACATGTATGATGAAATGTTTTTAAATTTACAATTATCTCAAATGTCTATCTAATACTCGAGAAGCAATTGCATCTGCTAATGTATTTAGAGACCTTGGAATATGCTGATATTCAATGTAATCAAACTCACGTTCCAAGAGACGCACTCTCAAAAAAATCTTAATAACACAGGATTTCTAATGGCATAAAATCGATTAAGCTGTAATACAACAAGTTCCGAATCCAACCTCACAATCAAACGTCGAATCCCGAATGAAATAGATTCAGACAATAACTCAATCACTGCACTGTATTCTGCAATGTTGTTTGTTGTTTGACCGAGGCTCACCCCATGCATAGAAACTAACTCGTCAGAGGGCGAATAGATAACCCAAGCTGCGGAAGAGATATTCCGTGTACTATGACAAGCACCATCAGCAAATCCAATGTACGTTTGAAGAGGCATCGACATCTGAAATATCAAGAGTAAAACCAAGATAAGCCAGAATAATGACGAAAAACACACTCTCTAAGCTAAGCACACTGTCTAGACTAATAAACACTTAAGCTAGAAAGAAGACCTAACTAGAAAGAAAAAACCTATCCTAACTAACGGTTCTCCATACCCCGCACTTAAGCATAATACCTCTTCAGGTAAAGTCCATTTCTGGGTTTACCCAAAGAGTCCCCATCAAAATCAACTAGCTCATATGCCCCCTTTGCCAGCTTTCGCTTGAAAATGTAGGGCCCATGCCACATAGGGACGAATTTTCCAGCACCTAGTTTATCGTTGGCTTGATCATATAAAAGCACTAGGTCTCCTTCCGAAAACTTTCGAGGGGTCACATTTCTATCATACTGAGCTTTCATTCGTTTCGCATGAGTCTCGATTGCCAATGCGGCATCGCGACGAGTCTCATCTAATTTAGCTAAGTATAATAAACGCTTTTCCTCTTCGGACGTAGCTAGGATTAATTCGATAGCCATCTGAAGTGGTGGGATTTCCCATTCAATAGGTAACACAGCTTCCAAGCCATAAACTAGCTGAAAAGGAGTGAACCTTGTCGATGTTTTCACTGAGGTTCGGTACGCCCATAGTGCTGAAAATAACATATTATGTCAATTCGACCGATGAATACCGATAATTCATCGGATCATGATAACTAGAACTTTATTGATTGACTCAACCAGGCCGTTGGCTTGCGGATAATAAGGAGTAGAGCTATCGTGGCACAAACCAAGCTGGTCTGTAAGTTCGGTCATCATGACGTTTCGAAAATGGCGTCCATGGTCAGTAATGATCACTTGTGGGACACCAAACCTGGCGATAATATGATTGAAAATGAAAATTGTTGTTGTTCTACCATCTGCCTCAAATGTAGGCATCGCCTCGGCCCATTTAGTAAAATAATCAACCGCGAGGATGATATACGCATGCCCCCCGGCCGAGTGAGGGTTACAAGTGATGAATTCGATACCCCATTTGGCAAAAGGACTGACGGTAATTATAGGGTGGACAGGAGCAGGTGGTGCGTGCATCTTTCGATCAAATACCTGACAATTGTGGCATTTTCGGACCGCCATAATACAATCTTTGAATAATGACAGCCAGAAGTAGCCAGCGCGCAATATCTTTTGGGCAGTGGCGTACCTAGACATATGACCTCCACACGCTCCAGAGTGATAGTCATTCAGAACCCTTTCAGCCTCTTCATGAGTTAAACAACGTCAAAAAACCAAATCTGCCCCATGGCGATAAAGAGTATCTCCAATAATTTTAAACTGTTGGGACTGAAATCGAATTTTTCGACGCTCTGACTTGGAAAGTTCAGGCCGAAAGGATTGCGTCTGGAGATAGACAATTATATCTCCATACCACGGATCTAAAGTGCTGATAAGAAGCAAAGATTTGTCTACGATGGACTCTTCTGCCACTGTCTTTGTGGTAGCACGCGGGAAATCACACATCAACTCCGCGAAAACTAAGGATTTCTTAGACTTGGATTTCTCGAATTCCAAATCGAACTCTTGCAGGATAACGATCCATTTAGAGTACTTGCCCCCTAGTAATTGTTTTGTCAAAATATAAATCATGAGGTTGCAATCAGAGATCACAGTAGTTTTGCGAAGGAGAATGTAGTGACGAAACGCTGGACAGCTTGAACAGCTGCCAGGGCCAATTTCTCCACATGTGAATATTTTAACTCGGTTGGATTTAGGGTCCGACTAAGATAATATATTACATGTTTTGCTCCAAATTCATCTTCCTGGACTAGCACCATTCCAATAGTGGAATGCGAAGCGGTGAGGTATAAGAAATAATCCTGATTGTAATTGGGAGGATACAACAACGGTGCATGGGTCAACACGTGTTTAAGTGTATCAAAAGACTGTTGAGCAATCTCATCCCAAAAGAATTGAGCGTTCTATTTTAACAATCAGGTAAAACCCTTAGTGACCTCGGCGTAGTTTGGAATGAATCGGCGTAGAAAGTTCGCTTTCCCTTGCAAACTTTGGAGTTGGCATAAACTCGAAGGAGGAGGCAATTTGATGATTTCTTCGACTTTCGAGGGATCGACGTGAATGCCGCCTTTGGAAACAACAAATCCTAGCAATCGACCCGCTTCTATACAGAACACACACTTGTGCGGATTTAAACGAATATGATAATGCCTACACCTCATGAATATTGCTCGTAAATGAACGAGGTGATCAGCTCGATATAAGGAATGAGCAGGCAAATCATCTAGATATGGTTGCACAATGTGATTGATGTCATGAAATGCATAAGACATCGCTCGTTGAAAAGTGGCTCCGGCATTCTTGAGTCCAAAAGGTAATTTACAGTAAACAAATGTTCCCCATGGACAAATGAATGAATGTCGTTTTTGGTTGGTCAGCAAGTAGAATATTGATTTGATTATAGCCCGAAAAACCATCCATAAAGGAAAACATTTCGCTTCTGGCACAATCATCAATTATTTGATCGATATAGGGTGTTCGATAATTGTCCTTGGGACAAGCTCAATTTATATCCCTATAATCAATACAGATTCTTATTGTTCCATGCTTTTTGTTAACCGGGACAATATTCGATACCCAATCCGTTAACAGGATTGGATAAATGAAACCTTCTTTCAACAAATTTTCGACTTCTGCTTTGATGGCAGCCACTTTTCGAGGGTGTATCTGATGCAACCGTTGCCAGATGGGTTTAGCTTCTAGGTAGGTCTTGATCTCATGGACAACAATAGCGGGATCAATTCCTGTCATCTCCTCGTATGACCAGGAAAATACGTCATGGAATTCTTGGAATAGGGCCTTGTAAGTTTGGATCTCGTCATCTGTACACGAGGCACCTATATGAATGTTCTCAACAATTCTGGGCTTCACCGAAATGTCAATGGGAATA
>APFE030527528.1:0-13595 GCA_000404065.3 Pinus taeda
CCCCGAGATGCTTTACCGAAGGAACATGTCCATACCACATTTCATATGGAGTCTTGTTTCTTATAGCATTAGATGGACATCTATTCTTTATATATGTAGCACATAGAACAACATCAGCCCAAAACATTATCTTTAGATTTTTTAAGAAGAGCATGGATCGTACCATATTTAATATTGTCCTATTCATTCTTCCAGCTACACCATTCTGTTGGGGATTATAAGGCACAGTTGTTTGATGTTTGATCCCATTTTGGCCAAGATAGTTTTCAAATTCATTTGATGTGTATTCTTTTCCATTATCAGTGAAAATAGACCCAATATGAGATTGTGCATCATTTTCAATCCATTTATGAAAATTCTTGAATGTTTCAAAAGCATCAGATTTGTTCTTCAATAAATAAACCCAACACATTCTGGTGTAGTCATCAATAAATGTCATGATATATTTATTTCCATTTGCAGAAGGAACATGCATTGGACCACATAAATCTAAATGAATGAGTTCAAGTTTTCTATGTGCTCTTGAATGTGAATCATGAAAAGATTGTTTGATATGCTTTCCTAGAATGCAAGCATCACATTGCTTAAGTTTCCTAGGAATTGTAGGCAAACCAACACATTCGGCAATGTAAGAAATGACCTTCAAAGCTCAATGCACAGAGAAATTGACCAGGAGTTTCAACGTGCAGAGATGTGGAGATTCAACACTCCTCTTTTGGAAAACTGAGAGACAGAAGTGGGTAAGGAAACGTTACACCTATACAGGAAAATCGTGCCAACAATGATTATGGCGGAGAGGACAATTATGAACAACCCAGAGAGTGCAGATACTATCAAAGATTTGCAACAGTGACTGTGGAGGGGGCAGTAGACAGACTCCACAGGGGGCAGTGGACAGATTGCAAGAAAATGGCAGAAGGGAGTTACAACTCATTTGGGAGCTGGCTCTGATACCATGTCAGACTAGGTAGTAACTCCTCAGTACAAATTGATTCGTATATTTCATTCCTTCATGTAGGTCTTCATTATATACACGAGGGAGAGACTATTCACTTCATCTCCCGATGACTGTTCATATTACTTATTTATTTATTTACATTATATTCACCCAATCCTAATGATTGGGTGTCAACAATATCATATGTATTTAAATCATCGTATGTCTATGTAAACACATCACGATACTTCTTTAAAAGAAAAATAAGTTCTTGTCGTTCTTGTGGAGAAAAACATGTACCAAGGTTTACATATTTTGGGTCATTGTGTGTTCCCAAGTTGATTTGTTCATATGATAAATTTGAGCTATGATTTTTCGTGTTAACTGGTCCTCTGAAGCAGTTTTGCAGCTCATAAAGATTTCCAGATACACCACACCTTTAGGCATAGTATTTCCTTTTAATGCTTTAACTTCTCCCTGTAAAGCCTTATCATTCTCATCTTCGTCAATGGCCACATCTTTTAATGCGTTCGCATTTGCCATAAAATGCAATATATGTTGGTCTTCATTATAAACACGGAAGTTAGTCATGTTATCGAGCACAAATGGTTTATAGATAATATCTATAGAAAACCATTGCTTAAAGGTGACATCCTAGCAACTGCATTAGATAAAATGTCTATAACAACATTTATGATTCTAGGAACATAAATAATTTAAATGATTTAATTTGAGAAATAAGTCACCATACCTCTTGCTAGTAGTTTCTCAAATTTGGTGATACATAATGGATAGTGTTCCGTACCTGACATATAACAATCTCTTAATCAAATTTTTCCTTAAGCACCTCCACCTTGAGGTCAATGGATTTCTTTAAACCCAAAAAAAGTGCTCCATATTCAACGGTGTTATTCATGCTCTCGAACTCCAAGAGGTAGGAAAAAACGTACCTCTTGGTATGTGGGTCTATAAGAACACAATTAGCTCTAGAGCCATCCTGAGTCTTAGATCCATTGAAAAACAAGGTCCAAAAATCAGTAGCTACTAAGCTAGTCCCTACATCACTACTACTATGTACATTTATATTAGAAGATTCATTTGTACTAGTTGGACTGCAAGGAAGGAGCTCCAACTGTGTATCTGGTGTGACAAGTGATGGTTGCGCTTGATAACACCTGTGATCAATCTCTAAAAAGAAATTTCCAAAAATAATGACATCAAAGTTGACTAGCTCATTATGTTCTTCAAGCGACGTCATAATGTTCTTCATATAAGGCTTGCTTTCTACTCGAATCAGGTTGTTTTTCCCCTTATACATAAGCCATAAATGTGTCCAGTCCGTTGAGAAACACCCTTGTATTTTACTGAACCTATCTCTACTCAAAAGTAAACCATAGGCTCCAGGAATGTCCATAATAGCAATATTGATGCATTGGTGTACTCTATGGTCTAATGACAAGTGAATGTTAACATTGTTGAGTTCACCAATTGCCCGGACCAGTGATATATCTAGCTGTATGATTCATGCATCGATTTTATCCCATTTAGCATTAATTTTCTTAGCTACAAATAGAGGATTTACATTTGCAGATGCACGAGAATCAACCAAACAATTAAGGACATTATAAGTAAATATTTCAAACATTAAGAGAAAAGGGGGGTATAGAGTGTTAGTATTTAAATTTAGAACATTAACTATAGATTTGAGAATACCAAGAGACTTACCGGACACAACTTGAGAAGAAAATACTTTTTCACTTGATAGGGGTTGTGCTGAGAATGCTTGGATAATCATCTCACATTAGCTTGTTATCTTAGCAAGCTCAAAAATCAAAATATAGGCACCAAACTCTTTTCATATCTTCAATGATATTATAATCAATATTTTCATTTCTAACAAGCAATGCTGAGGTATCTAGAGGTGTAACTTTTTCGGAAACTTCCGGAGTGATGGGATTGTTCTTATTACTTGTGGAAGTGTTCTTAGAAGTTGGAGCACTCCGAGACTTGTTTCGCTATTCTAAGCAGGTCGAGTTGGTGGTACAATCTTCCTTAACCATTGTTTCTTCAACTCCTACTTGGAAACTGGTTGTTTACTCCTCAGGTTATATCGACCAATTGTAGATTGAGGAGGAGCGTCATTTACCAGTGGTTCTTCAAGACTTTTCTTATCAATGTTGAATATGATGTCAAATGTATTTACTAAGTGTCGCACACTTGTACGTTCCTCGACCATGGGATGTTGATTTGTCTCTTTAGTCTGCTCAGACTGCTCATCTGCTAATAAGGTATCAACAATATGAGATGTCATAACATTCATGTTGTGATTCCAATGTGGGCATGTCTTCTTGAATGCCTCTCTTGATGGAAGGTGCAATCATTGTCCACGCCTAACTTTCAACATTGAACATAACATTTGAGATTTGTGCAGATTTGGTTGGTTGATTCTTGTTATTTACATTAAGAAAAACGTCTTGGAAGTCTTGTTGTTGGTAGATGCCTCGCTCGACTTTCTCTTTAATTCAAATACTTCATTAGTAAGTATCTTCAAAGACTTGGCCAATATTTCTATGTCGAAACAATCCTTTTCCTTACTTTTGGTTGAAGAGGCTTGAGATTTCTTACCCGCATCCTTCGAGCTTTTAGGATCATCAGAGTCTACAATGACTCCAATAGAACATATATCATTTTCAACAACAAAGGCTTCTGTAAAATTTAAAGCCAATGCCTCCTTTACAAATCTCTTGAAAAACATGAAGATATTGGTCGACAAGGAAACTATATAATAATATTTAGTGAGGTAATCATGTGGTTACACATTTGCGGGAAACTTATTCAATATGCAGGTGAATCTTTGATTGAAATCTTTCACCCTTTCTTTATTTTCCATCTTGAGGTTCCTAAGTTATTTTAACAACATGGCAGGGGTTTTATCATCTGCAAACTTCTCGAAAAAAAATTCATAAATTCCCTCCAAATGCAAATGGAATTGGTCGGAAGACTGTGATACCATACATCCGCTCTACCTTCCAAAGTGTACGAGAATATTCTACATACAATGTCATCAAATCATACCTCAAGCATTCACAAATGCATTTAAAATTCATCAATATAATCTTGAACTTTTGTCTTCTTGTCAAGATCAAACTTTGATAACAACTTGTACGAATGTTTAGGCATGCGTGAATATTGTCTGTAAGAGAAAGTTTCCCTTGGGCCATCTAATCCAAACCTTGCTCAACCATGTCTTCTCCTCCTTCCTCCTCTTCCTCAGAATTTGAAGAGTCTTCTCCTTCTCCAATAAAATATTCATTATAATCCAGTTGTTCTCCATACTTCAGTTGTTCTTTGTTAGAAATTTGAAAATCTCCCTCATCACTTTTGAAACCCTCATTGATAGGTGGAAGTTCCCGTTGTTGAACTATTTCTTTTGAAGGTTCTGCTAACTCTTCAAGGGTGGAAATGACCAAATTTTTTGCTGATGAAACCGATACACCAATATGGGTTGTCTCTTTCTTGTTGGAAAATCAAAGTAGTTGTATTAGGGTTTGATTCTCCTTTCTTGATAATATTGTGTGAGTGTGTTGGCTTCTTTTGTAACAACCATGGTGAAAATTTCATGTAATAAAATTTAATAAAGCCAAAATAAGACCACAGTTAAGGGACACTTATTCCAAGCTGAATGTTGGGTAAAGATATCCTAGTGGTCATCACTGGATGTGTTTTTGGCTAAGGAGAATTGGAAAAGGCTAAGGCAAAGGCATTAAAAGGAAAAAAGGCATTTTTGAAACATTTATTTATGAAAATAAAGGAAATTAGGAGAAAATTAAGGTGAAAGGTCACAGGTTGCATGTGAGGAGGAAATTGAAGGAAAATAATGGAAAATGAAGAAAATAGAGGCCTCATTAAGAAAAAGGCTTATGAGGATCAGTTCATAACCTTTTTTTAGTTCAAGTTTGGAGCTATCTCATTATTCTCTCTCTCTCTTGGTCACTTAGAGTTTTCTTAGAGCACTCTAGCTTTTGAGCAAGGAAGGAAAAGCAAGGAAAGGAAATGAAGGAAAGTAGGTTCAAGAAAATTTAGCAGGAATACTTGCAGGTAATCTTTTGCATGTGTGATTTCCTAGTTGGTTTGGACATGCATGGCTTTGCATGTTGGTGTATGGTTCTCTTGCTATTGGTGGCATGGTTTTACTAGGTTATGACAATGATTTTCAACCTAGCCTTGCCTTTTTCTGGATTCCATGGTATGTTGGGATATTTATCTTGATTTGGAGCTTTGGTTTGCCAAATGGATTTCAGAATCTGAGGCGGAGGTGGTCTCAAGTTTCATTCCCAAAGGCCTAGGAATCCCTTGATTGGTTTTGGCAGGATACACAGTAAAGACTGAGGGAGAAGTCTCATTTTAGGGCCTAGTGATTCAAGATTGGGTTGTGGTAAATCCTAAGAAATAAGGAGACGAAAAATTCCTCAAAGATAGTGATGGATTTCAGATGGCATTCCAAGTTCAGTTCGGTTGTGATTGGAGCACTAGGTTTGGTGTGATCACGTTTTGGTGATGGTGGAGGTGGTTTAACCTCTGGATTTCCTTGGTTGTTCTTGGATTGGTTGTCTATGAGATCCCACATTCATGATTGGAATATGGCACGGGGGTGACTGGCTAAAAGAGAGATTTGGTTAAGCCATGTCTATGGTTGGGTGGTACGTCGAAGTCCCGAACTTGGTTGGATTGCCCATGATTAATAAAAGCTAAGTCCTCTTACTTTTGCACTTGTTTATATGTGGATTTAATGGTTTTCATATCTCTAATATTTATATGGTTCTATGCTGGTTATTAGCATGGTTATATGACTAGTTCATGTCATGGTTATTACATGTATTTACTTGTAATTGTTAAATGGATGACTGCAAGACCTAATTTATGTTATAACAATTTAATGGAGAAGGTGGTGATCCTTCTGGTTATGTTTCATAAGTTCTTTCAGTCATTCATGATCTATATTGTATCCTAGACCTGTACTTTGCATTGATGCCAAGTGTTTGACAAAATTTCAGTCCCAGTTGGAGATGCCCAGGCCTAGTCTTGAGGTTGATTTTTGATTTGTTTATATGGTCATCATGTCTTTGATGTATTATGGAGTTTATACAAGTTCTGGGCAGAGTTCGGGATTTTTGGCTAGAAAAGTGGCTCAAATATCAGGGACGGTGGCATAGGTCTACTAAAAAGATCCTAAGGATGGTGGCACATAGGCTTGTGAGAATGAATTTGGATTCTAGAAGTTGTCATGCCTATAGCATGAGAGTGGCCAACGGTTAAAAGGCTTAAAACATCAGTGAGACTCAGGGATAGGATGCTTGAGTGGCTAACATGTCTCTTAAGAGTGTTGTGGCTAATGTGGATGGGTTTGTTTAAGGTGTTCCGTCGATTCCATTTCCTTAAGGTAACGAAGGAGGTTGAATCCCTAGAGTAGCTTCTCTTGTAGCATGTTTACCCCGATTGGTCAGTTTCTTGGGTGGATTTGGGAGGAGGAGGTGTTACGGATTGGTATCAAAGCATAGTTGCACTCTCCTTGGGTGAATGTGTTGGTCATGCATGCATGTCAGTTGCATGTGTGTCTCTTACACTTGCATTCCATGTGCTTATTGCATTGCATCATGTTGATCATGGTTGTAGTAAGGTTGTCATGAGGAACTTGATATTGATTTTGTGGGATGCATCATCAGAAGTATATGATTGGTTACATGATTATATGCAACTTGATTACATCCTTGTATGTTAAGTTGCATTCTTGATTGTTTGACTACATGTATTAGTCTTGTAGGCTGGTTACAAGAATTGATCACTTATACTCAACTAGTGTGTTCATATGTATGTGTAATTGATTGGAAATTGCTTATGCATCTTGAGAGTTGCATGTGGCAATGTGTATATGGAGTAATGGTTTTTTTCATGCATGAGGTCATAGAATGCATTGTTGATATGACCTTGCATTGATGATTGAACCTTAACTAGAATGATGTTTATGTATTGATGCACTTATTTGGTATATGTTTATATGCTATTATGATTATGTTATGCATGTATCACACTGATTTGATGATGTTGTAAACAAGTTATCCTCCCCGAATTACGCTAAGGTACATTGGTTTATTGTGATTTGGTTTAGATGACATAGTATGCCTTGCAGGAAAGAGATCAGATGGCTAGCAAGGTGGTAGACCACATAGAATATCCCTATGAATCATATGGGAAGCATGATGTGGGGAACTCTTCTGATTTGGCAGACACATTGAGAAGCTTGAAGGAAGAAATAAGGAGTTGCAAAGAAGACAATGACAAAATCATACAGGCATAAGAGAAACAAGTAGAGGTGAATGTGATACTTCTTCAGAGTTTGTTAGAATTGCAGTGGCAAGGGCCACTTCAGATAAACCATGGACACAAGGAGTGATAGGGGATACTTTCCATACGATTTTAAGAAGGAAAATCCACCTACCTTTGATGGATAGATGAGAAATCACAGGATGCAAAGGCATGGTTGCTTGGTATGAAGAAATTCTTTTGATTGCATGATTATTCAGAAAACATGAAAGCAAAGATAGTCACTTTCAGTGTCAAAGGTAAAGCAGATATTTGGTGGGAATATGTGAAGAATATCAATGGTATACATGAGGAAGATTTGAATTGACATGTGTTTTAAAGGCTCTTCAAGAAAAATTACTTGTTGTAGAGGTACATTGATGATAGGGCTAAGGAGTTTTGTGAGTTGTGGATAAGTTCTATGACAAATGATGAGTATACTAGCATATTTTTGGAGTTGTTGAGATATGTGCCTTACCTCAAGGAGGAGAAGGCCAAGGTTCAGAGATTCATCAGTGGACTGCCAGTAGCATATAAATACCAGATTGAGTTCGATGAGCCTAGATCATTCGAGGAGGCCATTCGAAAGTTGAAACATTGTTATGAGCAGTTGAAGCGCAAATTTGAGCCTAAGCATGACTTTAAAATAAATGAGAAAGCTAAAGGAAAATGGCCACCAGAGAGAGGAAGACCTCAAGATGCAAGTGAGAAAGAAAATGTTGTTCCTTACAAGAAGATCAATACAACTGAGAAGGGACGTGGAGAGTGTTGGCTTGATGGGCCTTAACCTAGGTTCAACATTATGCAGCCAAGCAAATCCCTACACTACTGGCCCTTTCGGCATCAATCCGCGGAGCGCGGACTGAAGTCTCACTCGAAGCAGTATGGGGGATGCAGGAACCAAGTTTCCACACCCTGAGATGGTTTTGATGTCAGTTTTTATATCTTCACTCTGCCTTCACACAGGTTGATAAGCCTGCTAAGGCTTATCAATGTACTTCTCTTATTCATCCTTGGAGCCTCCACAAAGTCTCCAGTCGTCCTTCGCAGACCCTAAATAGATAGATCAAGTGCCTACACGCTTCTGTAATTAGTCTTACTTCTGTGTCTACCCATATTAGCTTAAGTATTGGTTACTTTAACATGTATTCAGTTATCTTCACGTAAACATATCTTCTTACTTGCGTTCATATGACAAAGTGAAATACATAGCCTCATGCATCAATATAGCATTAATTCATAACCCCAGTATTCAACATAACATAATCGCAACATTTATAACAGAAGTAAAATAACACATACACAGATGGAAAATACACAATAATTTTAGAATACTTCTCTTTATTGATGATTCGGATTCCCAATACAAACTCTATCCGCCCTGCGTACACAACTGTAGGGGTCCGCGCACTCAGCTGTGGAATTCTACCCTAGGCCTCTGTGCATTCAGCTGCAGATCCTCTTCCTATGCTAAGACTCTCACTCTTAGCTCTTTACAGACTCATCTAGTACTTCTACTTCACTTTTTCTTCTCTACTACTAACCTAGACTCCTCTTAAGACCTCCTTTTTATACAATCCCATGGTCTATGGACGAAGGGTGGAAAACCCTTTTTGAATTTAGATATCTTCGCGTTTCGTGACTACAAAATGCAGAGACTTTACACTTTTTATACAAACTTCGGCCTTCTACCCCAAAACTTGGGTTTTTAACCCCAAAATTGACCCCCAGGGGACCCGTTCCCAACAGAGAGCAGCAGGCTAGAGGCAGTGGTAGAGAACCATTGTAGTGTTGGATATGTGGTAAGGATCATAATAAGAGGGATTGTCCATATTATAAAAAAGGTGGTAGATCTCAGATCTACAGTGCTTAGAAGGTGCATACAATTGGTGATGTTGATCATAGCATTCCTTGGATCTATGTAGCTGTGGACATTGGGCATGCGAATCATTAGGGATCGATCAATGAGATGGATAGTAAGCTTTGTGATCATGTTGTTTCTATTTTGAGTGATCCTGGATCTAACTATAGTTATATTAATCCTGAGCTGGTGGATAAGTGTGGTTTGAGAAAAGAAGTGCATGCAAAATCTTGGTTGGTACAGTTGGCTACATGTACGAAGAAGAGAGTTCACCATTGGGTAAGAGCTTGTGCATTTGAGTTAAATGGTATGCCTATAACAACACACTTGAATGTATTTCTATTGGGATCATATAGTATGATTTTGGGTATGAATTGGCTATACCTTCACAAGACCAAAGTGGATTGCTTCGACAAGGTCATTGGGTGTGTGGATGATAGTAAGGAAAAGAGGACTTTGCAGGGGAAGAAGAATCCTACATCAATGAGGATGGTTATCGCTATGTAGGTTAAGTGTAGTTGCATAAAACGTTGTGTGATGCTTGTTGTGCACATTTCCAGTGACAAGGGTAAGGAGGTTGAGGATGCAAATGTGTTAAACATGTACCTAATTTTGCAGCAGTTTCATGATTTATTTTTCTGACGAAATTACATAGTTGCCACCTCATAGGGAGGTATACTTTTCTATTGAGTTGGTTCTAGGGGAAGCTTCGACATCAAAATCACCTTACAAGATGAGCACACATGAGTTGGTAGAGTTGAAGTTGCAATTAAAAGAGATGCTTGACAAGCAATACATTTGACCAAGTGTATCACCTTGGGGCACACCAACGTTGTTTGTGAAGAATAAAGATGGTACTCTTAGATTGTGCATTGACTATAGGTGGTTGAACAAAGTGACCATCAAGAACATGTTCCCTTTGCTGAGAACTGATGATTTGTTTGATCAGTTGAAGGGAGCAGTAGTGTTCTCTAAGGTCGACTTGAGATCAGGATACCATCAGGTACTTATCAAGGAAGAGGATATCTTCAAGACTACATTCAAGACTAGGTATGGGCATTATGATTTTGTTGTTGTTCCATTCGGTTTAACTAATGCTCCAGATACATTTATGTGTTTGATGAATATTGTGTTGCATCCTTATCTGGACAAATTTTTTATTGTATTCATTGATGACATATCGATATATTCTGAGACTGAGGAAGAACATGTCGAGCATTTAGCAGCAGTATTGAAATTGCTAAGAGAGCGCTAGTTATATGGTAAACTTAGAAAATGCAACTTCTTTCAGACTGAGGTACATTACTGGGGGCAAGTTGTCTCCAAGGATGACATAGCAGTAGATCTAGAAAAGATAAGGGCTATGATGGAGTGGGCAACTCCTAAGAATGTGGATGAGGTGAGATCATTTATCGAATTGGTAGGTTACTACAAGAGGTTCATGAGGAACTTCTCACGCATTGCATATCCTATTACATCATTGCATCGAAAAGGTAAGAAGTTTGAATGGACAAAAGAATGTGAGGCTAGTTTTACGCAGCTTAAGCAGTTGTTGAGACATGCACCAGTGCTAAAGATTGTGGATTTGGACAAGGAGTTTGTAGTATGTACAAATGCTTGGAAATAGAACTTGGTGGATTTCTCATGGAAGAAGGGCAGGTAGTGTGCTATGGGTCGCGGAAACTGAATGAGTATGAGCAGAACTACCCAATGCATGATATTGAGCTAGAAGTGATTATACATGCATTGAATATGTGGAGGCACTATCTTCTTGGTAGGTGATTTACATTGATGATCGATCACAGTGGATTAAGATATTTGTTTGACCAGCCGAATCTAAATTCCAGGCAAGCTAGATGGTTGGCTACCTTTAGTGAGTTCGGATTCGAGATCATATACATCAAAGGGAAGGAGAATCAGGTTGCAGATGTTTTTAGTAGGAAGGTACAGGTAAATCATATAGCAGTTACGAGCTCTTATGGGACAAATTTACAAGATAAGATCTTTCAAGCAAGTCAGTGGGATGAAAAATACATGAAGATTATGCACAGATTACAGGGGAGCATAGGTAAATGTGCAGGCACAAGTACAAGTGATCGGGATGCAGACTATCGTCTCATGGTAGATGGTTTGGTGAGGTTTAGAGACATGATCTATGTTTTGAATTATAGTGAGCTCAAGAAGCTTATCTTGAGGGGTTTCAGGTAAAGCCATATTCGAGTCACCTAGGATATCAAAAGATGTTGACAATGATGAAGAAGTTATACTATTGGTTGAATATGAAGAAGGAAGTGGCAGATTGCATGGCTAGATGTTTAGATTGTCAACAGGTAAAGGCAAAATGTAAGCATGGAGGTGGTTTACTATAGCCTATAACAATTTCGAAATGAAAGTTGGAGGTCACTTCCATGGATTTCATTACAGGTCTTCTGAGGACAATGAGGCAACATGATTCTATTATGGTCATGGTCGACAGGTTGCGCAAGGTAGATCACTTCATTCTAGTGAAGACTACATATTCAGTCGATGAGGTAGCACAAGTGTTAATTAGAGAGGTAGTGAGACTGCAAAATATGTTAGACAGGGATACAAAATTAACTTCCAAGTTTTGGAAGGATTTATTTGCAGGTTTGGGTACAGAGTTGGCCTTCAGTAAAGCTTATCATCTGCAAACAAATGGACAGCCATAGAGGGTCAACCAGATCTTGGAGGATATATTGAAGATGTACGTGATGCACCAATAGAGGAAATGGGAGGAGTATCTTCCATTGGTTGATTTCACATACAAAAATGGTTATCAGGAGTCATTTAGGATGAGTTCTTTCAAGGCATTGTATGGACGGAGTTGTAACATTCCCATCAACTGGAGTGATCCAATGAACAAGGTACTTATGGGAATGGATATGTTGGCAGACATGGAGCAGGAAATGCAAGTTCTAAAGAAGAATCTAAAGGTAGCACATGATAGACAAAATAGTTATGCAGATAAGCACAGGGTATTCAAGGAGTTTCAGGTTAGAGAGCATGTGTATTTACACATCAAGCCCAAGAAAAGCTCTTTGAGGATTGGTTCATGTGCCAAGTTGGCACCATGGTATTATGGGCCTTCAATCAAGATCCTTGAGAGGATTGGACCAATGGCATATCGAATTTCACTGCCTCCAATAGTGAAATTCCATGATGTTTTCCATATTTCAGTGCTTAAGAAGTATATAAAGGATGTTGATCATGTCATTGATTGGTCTATATTTCAGGTGGAGCATGAAGGAGAGTTCCATCTGAAGCATCAATGCATATTGCAACAGAAACATCTCATGCTTAGGAACAGAGCCATAGAGGAAGTTAAAGTGCAATGAAATCACTTTAGGCATGGAGAAACTACTTGGG
Organism: Pinus taeda; assembly: GCA_000404065.3. Lineage (NCBI taxonomy): Eukaryota > Viridiplantae > Streptophyta > Pinopsida > Pinales > Pinaceae > Pinus > Pinus taeda. The sequence continues at coordinate 12,546 of APFE030527528.1, forward strand.
AGATGGCGGATCAGATGTAGGCCCTGTATCCTTCATTGTTTGCCAGTTGAGGCAAAGCAATTTTGATTTGATGTTGGTATATGTTTGGCATATGTTTTGCTAACGTTTTCGTATATGTATATATATGTATATGGATGTAAATACCGCCAATAATCTAAGTTATAAATCTCCAATAAGCAGTATGGGCGTCATGTTATTATGGTTGTTATCTTGTCATGTTGTCATGATGTTTTTCTTTTGAGCAGGTCTTTCATTGTAAATACTACAATGAGCTAAGTTATAAATCTCCATGGGCAGTATGTTTTATTTTCAGTGGTTTTGTTGAGGTCATGGTGTGGTTTAACACTGAGGACGGTGCTCCCCAAGGGTTAGGGTTCTGCAATAGCCCTCGTGAAAAGTTCTTGTAATAAAATTTAATAAAGGAAAAATAAGATCACTGTTAAGGGACACTTATTCCAATTTTAATGTTGGGCAAAGATATCCTATTGGGCATCACTGGATGTGTTTTTTTGCTAAGGAAAATTGGCAAAGGCTAAGGCAAAGGCATTAAAAGGAAAAAATATATTTTTGAAACATTTATTTATGAAAATAAAGGAAATTAGGAGAAAATTAAGGTGAAAGGTCACAGGTTGCATGTGAGGAGGAAACTAAAGGAAAATAATGGAAAAACAAGAAAATGGAGGCCTCATTAATAAAAAGGATTTTGAGGATCAGTTGGTAACCTTTTGTCAGTTCAAGTTTGGAGCTCTCTCATTATCCTCTCTCTCTCTCTCTCTCTCTCTCACGTTTGGTCATTTTGAGTTTTCTTGGAGCACTCTAGCTTTGGAGCAAGGAAGGAAAATAAAGGAAAGGAAAGGAAGGAAAGCATGATCAAACAACTTCTGCAGGAATACTAGTAGGTAACCTTTTGCATATGTGATTTACTAACTGGTTTGGTGTTATGAAACCAACTCAAGAAAAGATAGAAAAGATAGATCAATGCCTTAGAATTCAGCCTCTTCGAGGGGACAACTTCCTTTACATTACATAAATGAACAATTCTTGGATGAT